>JAGFPH010005129.1:37450-78128 GCA_018207615.1 Philaenus spumarius
ATACTGGAGAAAGACCTTTTAAGTGCAAGGAGTGTTTATATACTTGTGTTCAATCAAGTAACCTTAAAAAACACATGAGATTACATACTGGAGAAAGACCTTTTAACTGTAAAGAGTGTTCATATACATGTGCCCGTTCAGGTCACCTTAAACAACACATGAGAACACATACTATAGAAATACCATAAAGATGTGTTTTGAAAATAAAAGAAATTATTGTACTATTTTTGTATTGTAAAATAAAATCATTATTGTACTATAGAATTATTATATTTTTATAGCCCACTAAATTAAATTTATTACATTTTTGTGCTTTGAGGGAAATAAATATCGTTGGAAATACGAGAGAAATAAAACATGAAAATAGAGAGGTTAATTTCAGCCAACTTTTGATACGTTTGCACTAAATGAAAGAAACAAAAAATCTTAACAGACGCTAATAAAGAGTCAACAATAAGTCGATTAAACAAAATTAATGATAGAAATCATAAAAATATACTTGAAAAAGATAAGACATTTAATATTAAAACTATGAACCATATAAAACAATATTGACTGCTATGAAATCTATATAATAAAAATGAATTGCTGTTCCTTTGTAAGCTCATCACTTGAGAACGGCTGGACCAATTTGGCTATTTTTTGTTTTAAATTGTTCGTAATAGTCCAAACTAGGTTTTTATATAAAGAAAAATTTGAAAAGTTTCCCAAAAAAGTTCAAATTTGGAAAAAAAACTAAACATCCTCTTTTGTACGGACTCAAAACCACAGTGCACAAAAACAGCTGTTCGTATAAAAAGTTTAGCAACATGTCATTGTTTGTTTAAGGGTCGGCCATGTTGGCTGACACTCCATTAGACCAATGTTAAATTAAAATCCATATTTTTCCTTTATTTTTGATCGGAAAATTATGAACGATATGTCATTTTAAAGCTATTGTCAATATGCATGCAAATGGCTTTTTCAAGACTAAGAAAAATATTTTGTTTAATATTTATTAACAATTTAAAACATTGATTTTTAATATTTTTTTATGTTGTCACTATTAGTTATAGCGAAAAACTACCAAGCCATCGCATGAAGAATTTCGTCCCCAAGAGTTTGGTATTTAAAAAAAAACGCTATTTGAACAATTGCGGGTTTTAAATGGATTTAGGCTGAGCAATGTCCGTGTAACCTACCGCCGCTATAGGGTGATTTTAAATATTTTTTACGTTGTAACTATTAATTATAGCGAAAAATTAGCAAGCCATTCGGATGAAGAATTTTGTCCCCAAGAGTTTGGTATTTAAAAAGAAAATGCTATTTGAATAATTGCGGGTTTTAAATGGATTTAGGATGAGCAATGTCTGCGTAACCTACTGCCAATATAGGGTGTCGCAGGTTGCTTTCTGTTTTACTAGAGCCGACCCTTAATTCATTACCATAGCAACTTTAAGCAGCATTTATAACCAGTTTGTTATTCTTCAAAACCAACAGTTTTGTTAGGTTAGATTGACCAACTTAAAGCAAAGAAAAACAAAAATCAACTAATAATGCTTTCTATATTTTAATTCAATTCAAACATTGGTTGTTACATATTAGCCTGTATATAAAACAACTGATTTGGATCAAAAACTGAACATAATTTTAGGTTAGGCCTACAATTCGATTACTTAAGTCAATGTAATGAAATGGAATAACTACCCTTTAAATTAAATCAAGCATTGCTGGGTCCACTTGTAATAGAATAAATCCTGGAGTTGACTACCATTGCCAAATTGAACATTGGTCATAGTAAAGATTACAGAATTGTAACCCTATATACTACATAATATATTTAAAAAATAGCCTGAAGTCTATGTCTCTAACTTACAGTCTCTATTGTAACATTAAAATGAGTGAGATTTGATTTCATTTATGTAATGTGAAGTTTTCATATATTTTTTTAAATGAAGGAGTTAGGCCTAGCCTAGCAGGATTTTCAAGACAAATAAATATACATTTTAAAATGTTAAAACAATAAAAGTAACCATAAAGAACTAAATTAAAATGAACTAATTAACCTATTTTTCTTAAATGTAAACCTACCTTTTTTCTTATAATAATGTTTTTTAACAACAGTTAAAGCATAACCTGAAATTTAGATTCGATCGTATTTTCAAAATTGTAAATAATGTTAAATTTGTTAAACGTGCAGACAATTAGTTTGAATGTATAAAATAGCATAATGTATAGTTAAATTAAGATATAAGAAATAATTGTGATTGTATAAATTAACTTTGAAATAACAAAATGTAAATACCAGCACAGCTGAGGTTTGGAAATTTAGAAGTCTGAAAAGGAACCAAAGTGAATGTGAACGATAAATCGATTACCGCTAAAAAGGCAGTGACCATATAAAACAGTGTAATATAAGTAAACGAATATCTAAAAAATTAATAACTTTTAAAAGCATTTTCAAATATTAAATATCAAAAATAATAACACGAAAAAGTATAAGTGATGTAAAAATGGCGAAAACAAGATTTAGCAAATAATTATAAGTTTTTAAATACAAGCCTAATGCCTAATAGACAGAGTAAACGGACAAGAGATTAAGTGGCAGTTTTGATTGTAGAGCAGATGTTTTAAAGGTAACCCAAGCCAAAAATTAGTATTGTTTGAACCAACCCAGAGTACACACGTAAAAAAAGAACTGAAAAAGCTATAAAATTTTCCATGCCAGAAAATTAAATAAAACTTGAACAGAATAGTAAACCAGTAAACACCTGAAGAATATAAACAAGTTAAACCTAATTAGAGGTAATATCCAGCCTTATATTTTTTAAAGTGAACTTTTCAAAATTGAACTTATCACGTTATTAACATCAGCATAAAATTAACTTTCAAACCTTTTAATAATTTAGACACATTTTAGAACATAAGATAAATAATATTAAAATAGTAAACTGCACATTTAATAAATAAGCCACGAACTAAAATAGACCCAAGATATAAGATATTATTAAAGAAATATTATAAAACTATAAGTAATAATTTAATTGACCCATTGTTTTAAGTGCTCTATATATTTAATAGAAAGATAAATATAATTGTAAATATATTGTTTTTGATTGTAAAGATAAAATAACTGTTAATAAAAGAATTATAAAGTTGTAAAACAAGAAGACTATATTATTTAACATTGTTTCAATAAAGAAAAAGAAATACTTTTATAAATTTGACTCCCAACAAGTGGGGCATTATTTTTTCATAAAAGAAATGTTATACTATATATAGTATGTTTTTTGGTTCTAATAGAATAGCCTGAAATTCTCTAGTCCTTTCCTGTTTTTAAACACACGTAAGTTGGTAACACTTTTAGTTTTCTTAAAAAGGTTTTAAGTTTTTCAGCTGATGCTCTTTTTAATTTCTAAACATATGGTATATAATATGTTGGTAGCACTTCAAACAAATTTAGTCCAAACAAATCTGACAGGTGAAAAAGCAAGTCTGAATGTTCTTTATGTTAAATCATACTGTATAAGCAACTTTTGGTTTGGTAATTTGGTACATTGTACAATTTTTAAGTAGTTTTTGAAATAATAAAAACAAAATTAATAAAAAAAGTACGATATCCTCATTGAAAGATGAAAGTAGGTACTTACATCAGCGTCCGTACTTCTGCTGCCTCTGGACTTGGTTACTGGAAGCAGGGATATCAGACGTTCATATCCAAACCAAGTCGACTTCTTTGGTGAAGCACCACTCTTTTTTTCATCAATTATCTTTTTATGCTCCCGCCGAAACTGACCTTTTAATCAGAAATGATTTTTTACTATACACTTTTGTTTGTATTAATGTTTAATAATTATTACTTTCCATTTTAGGTAGGTATTTTTAGATTTTCTCAAAATTACTCTGAACTCTCAAAAATTATTTTTAATTACTTTTATTTATTGTTCAGGTTAATTATTTTTCTTTACAAAAAATTAAAGGTTAAGCCTTGATTGATTGATTAAAATTGTCATGAATTTGGTGAACTTACGTTTTAAGGTGTGAAGTTTTTTCCATCTCCGTTGTCATCACTTCATATTTTTGGGCTAACTCAGCCACAGCTTCTGTTTTCCCCCTATCTTTGTATTTATCCGAAGAAATGTGCCACAAGCATCGATGCATTTGTTAATCTTCGATTAATTGTACGTAGAATCAGTTGTCCACATTTTATCGAACAAAAACTGAAACAAAGAAGATTAAAACCGCACAAGAGAAGTCCACTCTGTGATTCACGTCCGCACTGACTCAGTGTTGCACAACATTGTGTAAAGAATCCCATTGGATTAAAAAAAATACTAAAATGTAATATACGAGATGCAAGATTCATTGTCGCGGAGTGTCCCGGATTCAGCAAAATGACAGGGTCCGAACAAAGAATCCCAGTGCGTACTAGGCTTAACAGTTTCTTTGGATTAGGTAAAATTGAACAAAATTTACTTTCTTATAAGTCAGACATCTGGTGTTAAATGTTATATTGTTTCCTTTAGTTGGTAATATCAAAATTTGTTTCAAATGTTGATAATTTTAACATTAATATGGTGAAATTACCGCAATTTGAATTATTGTGGATGGTCATGTCTATTTCGATCTCTGTCTTACATTGCAGTGTTCTGCGCAAGTGTCATTTCCATGGCAGTATACAATAATCTGTTTGCATTGGCTTTGCCATGAGTCACCGCCGGGATTGGTGAGGGAAGTGAGCAGGAGCAGAGCCCTTAGTATATTATAAAGGCTTTGTCCTGGCTGACTGACATAGAATCAACGTAGAACAATAACTTCGTAAGATAAACATTTAAGGGTAAGCTATATTCTTATGGGGTCATAGATGCACACTAAGAAAAGATTTTGCTAAATTTTGATTTTAAAGCATAAAATTGGGGTTTACTCGCAGCCCTATTAACAGATAAAACAATTGATTTGGATCAAAAGCTTAGCAACACATGTTTGTTGATTGCATTGACATTCATTATCATAGCAACCAACTTGGCAAATTTAAAATCAGTTTATTATCCTTCAACAACATACAACTTTTTTAGGTTAGGTTAACAAAATAAAAGCTAACACAAATGAAAATCAACGAAAAATGCTTACTGTATTATAATGTTGAATCAATTCAAACATCTGTTGTTACCTTACATATTATAAATAAAACATCTGATTTGGTTTAAAAACTTAATAAAATTCTAGATGTGACCTATACTGAAGCCCGCGGCGTTTATTGAAAGCATTTACATTTATTACCATCGCAACATATAGCAACTAACTTGACAAATTTAGAATCAAGTTATTATTCTTCACAACTAACAGTTTTTTTTTTAGATTAGATAAATACAAATCAACGAAAAAGGCTTACTGTATTATAAGTCAAACATCTGTTGTTACATATTGATAGGTTTGGGATTTCTTGTTCCCTTATCACCCGGGTTCAAACACTAGGTTAATATGTTAATAACAAAGAGACAGATCAATAACAATGCATTCCAGTGGTTCAGTGGCAAAACTTATCTCTCTATATTTATTTGTACAATGCAATAACATAAACATAATATGGTTTGATACATTATCCTATGCTTATGCTCTACATACATTTCCTTTACTAGATACTACTTTCGTATGACAGACTGAAACAAGAACTAGGTAAACAAAGCTACTGAATTTACTTTAATTAAACTTTCCCGTTAATCTTTTGACTCCAAACTCAATGTGATATTAAAAGACTAAGTATTCTGTGACTCACTCAAATCTCGTTCTATTGCAGAACCGGTTTCGTCCTTCTATCTCGTGTAGACTTCTCGTAGTGATGTCTTGTCTCGTGTTGTCCAGCTTCCAACCCTCAGTTTCTCAATCACAACACTTGGCCAAGTCCCGGCCAAACGTCCCTAGCTAATTGGCCTAGCTTTCCGGCCCCACACTTTAACAGACTGGCCTAGCTACCGGCCCAACACCTTAACAGACTGGCCTCGAATCTAGATTAGGGTTATGCTTATATAACCCATCTAACTTCCGTGTTGACAAACTACACTGTTCTTCCGTGCATCACAAAAACACTTCCGCCAAGCTCATCTTTCCTTGTTATTCTTCCTTGTTTGTCTTACGCAAAGTAATATCTTTACACTAAACATACTAACTCTAATAATTAATATAACTAATATATATTTTTTATCACACACCCCATTAATTCGTAACAATACCCCTCCTATGAAAAATGTCGTCCTCGACATTTGTCTTACATCTCCTTCGGGGGTTATTTTCCTAAATACATACTTCTACAACACACACACATTAACAATACATTCACCTTACAGATTCACAACATTTACAACAAAATTTACAAAATCTAAAATACAACACACAACATATAAAATTTCCAATGCTTGGGGGAATAAAAAGTTCTGGGGAAACAGAAAGTTCGGGGAAAATTGGGGTGTGGGAAAGGAATCCGGCGCACTATCCAGATAGCGACCCGCTATCCGCTGACTAGATATAAGACACATTCTGAGATCCCGTAGCCACCAACCGCTCCCTCTACACAGTGTCTGCTGTCCGCTGCCACGCCCGCAACATCCAAGGTAGAGGTTCCTGAAGAATGGCCCTAGCAGATCCGCTCTCAGTTCTGTGGGCGCCGCTGCTGCCGTATCCTCTCCGTGGCTCTTCTCATATTTGGTATTGCAGCTGCCGCATCACGGAACGCAAGTATGCCGTCCTCGTAGCCATGCTATCTCTTTTCAACAAATCAAATCTCGTTCTATTGCAGAACCGGTTTTGTCCTTCTATCTCGTGTAGACTTCTCGTAGTGATGACTTGTCTCGTGTTGTCCAGCTTCCAACCCTCAGTTTCTCAATCACAACACTTGGCCAAGTCCCGGCCAAACGTCCCTAGCTAATTGGCCCAACACCTTAACAGACTGGCCTCGAATCTAGATTAGGGTTATGCTTATATAACCCATCTAACTTCCGTGTTGACAAACTACACTGTTCTTCCGTGCATCACAAAAACACTTCCGCCAAGCTCATCCTTCCTTGTTATTCTTCCTTGTTTACCTCTATCTGTCTTACGCAAAGTAATATCTTTACACTAAACATACTAACTCTAATAATTAATATAACTAATATATATTTTGTATCACACACCCCATTAATTCGTAACAATATTCAATATGGCAATATCAAAATTTGTTTGAAATGTTTATTATTTAAATATTAATGGTGAAATTACAACACACATGCAGTAATTTGAGTTGTTGTTAATGGTGCAAGATCTCAGTCTTATATTATACATAGCTACAACTACCACGTGCCAAGTGCCTCTGTCCCAGAATCAATAGTCATTTTTGTGAAAATATCACAGTACACAATAATCTGATTGCACTAGCTTGGTCATAAGTTATTACGTAGCCGCTAGGTGGATTAAATAAGTCTTTTGGGTGATGCCGTGGCAACGGATCCCGCAAAGGAGAAGAATAAAAGTTTACTACAAATTTTCTGAAGGACGAAATATCTTTACTAAAACACACAGTTACTGAATATTTTGTGTTGTAGAACTTTTGGTCGACAGTATAAAACTCATAGAAGTTGATTAATCGGAAAAAAGCAATTAATAAGCTAAGTGATTTAATTGTTTTCTAAATTCACAATAATAGGTATGTAAGTCGGGGTAACTTGAGACACTCACAGTTTTCAAGTTTAACTTGACACAATTAAGAGACTGATCACATTAGAATAGTAGAAATAAGCCTAAATCTTGAGTCTTATGGTATATTATTTAGTCCTTGGCGGTATGAAATTAATATTTATAGTTATCGGGGTTGTTGCTAAATGTTCACCCCTCAGCAAAACGTGATAAAATATGAAACTGGTTTGATTTTTGTTATATGTATCTTGTAAGAAATAAATGTACGAAATTTCAGCTTTCTAGCTTTAAGGAAAGTATAAAAATAAATATTTATTGTTTAAGGGGTTGTTACTACATTTCTACCCCTTAAAATAACGTGATAAAATGTAAACTGGTTTGTTTATCTGTGTTGCGTATCTTGTAAGAAATGTTCCCAAAATTTCATCTCTCTAGCTTTAAGAAAAGTATACAAATTTATATTTATTGTTTCTAGGGGTTGTTATCACATTTTCAACACTAGCAGCATGTAACAAAATGTAAAAAATTTCAGCTCTCTAGTTTTAATAAAAGTATTAAAATTAATATTTATTATTTTTGGGGGTTATTATCACATTTTCACCCCTAGCAGCACGCAACAAAATGTAAAACTTATTTAATTTTCATATGTGTTTTGTTAGAAATAAATGTACCAAATTTCAGCTTAAAGGAAAGTAAACAAATAACATTTATTGTTTTAGGGAATATTTCAACCCTTAAAGGCCAAATATTTTAAAAGCCTATCTTAGTGCGCTTTTAGCGCCTATGACAAATCTGTGTACGAAATTTCACGTTCCTATGCGTTAGGGTTTTTGAGGTATATACCAAACAATAGTTATTGTTTTAGGGGTTGTTTTAACCATTACAGGCCAAATATTTTAAAAGCCTATCTTATTGTGTCTCCAGCGCCTATGCCAAATCCGTGTATCAAATTTCACGTTCCTAGGCGGTAGGGTTTTTGAAATATGTAGCAAACAATATTTATAGTTTTAGTTGTTGTTTCAACCCTTACAGGTCAAACATTTTTAAATCCTTAGTGCGCCTCTAACGCCTATGAGCAATATGTGTACCAAATAGTTCACGTTCCTTGACGGTATTAAATTAATATTTATAGTTATAGTGGTTATTCCTAAATTTCCATCTTTTAGCAGAACATGATAAAAAAGTAAAACTGGTTTAATTTTTTTATAGGTATCTTGTAAGAAATAAATGTACAACATTTTAGCTTTAAGGAAAGTAAAACAAACAATGTTTATAGTTTTAGGGGTTGTTTCAATCCTTAAAGGCCAAATATTTTTAAATCCTATGTTATAGTGACTGTTCTATGACAAATGCGTGTATCAAATTTCACAATCCTAGGCGTTAGGGTTTTGAGATATATACCAAACAATAGTTATTGTTTTAGGGGTTGTTTCAACCATTACAGGCCAAATATTTTGAAAGCCTATCTTATTGCGTCTCTAGCGCCTATGCCAAATACGTGTACCAAATTTCACGTTCCTAGGAGGTAGGGTTTTTGAGATATATAGCAAACAATATTTATAGTTTTAGGGGTTGTTTCAACCCTTACAGGCCAAATATTTTTAAATCCTTACTTATTGGGCCTCTAGCCCCTATGACAAATACGTGTACTAAATTTCACGTTCCTAGGCGTTAGGGTTTTTAGATATATAACAAACAATCGTTATTGTTTTAGGGGTTGTTTCAACCATTACAGGCCAAATATTTTAAAAGCCTATCTTATTGTGTCTCCAGCGCCTATGCCAAATCCGTGTACCAAATTTCACGTTCCTAGGCGGTAGGATTTTTGAGATACATAGCAAACAATATTTATAGTTTTAGTGGTTATTTCAACCCTTACAGGCCAAACATTTTTAAATCCTTACTTTGTGCGCATCTAACGCCTATGAGCAATATGTGTACCAAATAGTTTACGTTCCTTGGCGGTATTAAATTAATATTTATAGTTATAGTGGTTATTCCTAATTTTTCATCCCTTAGAAGAACATGATAAAATGTACAACTGGTTTAATTTTTATATAGGTATCTTGTAAGAAATAAATATACAACATTTTAGCTTTCTAGCTTTAAGGAAAGTAAAACAAACAATGTTTATTGTTTTTGGGATTGTTTCAACCCTTAAAGGAAAAATATTTAAAATATAAAAAAATTATGTTTTTTTTTAAATCTTCAAGCCGCTTTATTGGAACAAATCAATGATCAGGATAAATTTATATTGTGTGGCGACTTGAATATTGATTCCCTCAAAAATAGCAATTGTACTCGTAAGCTTGTTGAATTTGCAAGGTATTTTAACCTTGACTCACATATTACAACTCCTACAAGAATTACATCTACATCTAAATCATCAATAGACTATGCATTTTCAAACTAAAAAAATAAAATTATAAAAGCAGAAGTAATTAATACGGCCTTATCAGACCGCTGTCGAATAAATGTAGTGATTGACGGAACAGTTTCCAGATCTATAATGTTCACATATTGAAGGTGTTTTAAACAATCTAAGTCTGACTACTTTGTCACATTGTTATAAAAAACAGACTGGTCTGAAATCTATTGTGCTATTGGCAGTTGTTTGAAAATTTCAAATCTAAATTACTCAAAACCAGTACATTTAAAAAAAAGACGACATCTTTTGTGTAACCCTTTTGATTCCCTATTTGATGAAGGATAGTAGGTAAAAGATAATAACAGCATATGTACTTACAATATTGTTGTGTTTACTGTGTTGGTGAGGGATGTCGGGTTGGACAAACCAATTATTACACATAACTATTATCCTTCATCTGATTGTTTTGACAGGGAGATCATCCGATAGGGAACTAAAAGGGCTACAAAAAAGGTGTCTTCATATTGTTTGTTAAAATGTACTGTTTTTGAGTAATTTAGGTTTGAAATGTTGAAACATCCGTCATTTTGAAAAGCATGATTGGATATAATCCCTTATTTTTCTTGAGATATATCATTGTTAGCTTCAACTTCATGCCACGTTTGAACTCAATCAGTCACTCATTTCTCTAGATATGATTTATTTTGTAAAAAAAAACAAAATAGCGGCTAGACAGAAAACGGAACAATCTTGGACCTATGTTTATTCGATTTTTTCATCTTACTTTGATGTGGGAATCACGCCCTGAATTCTTGGAATCTTTTTTCTGTACACCCTGTATGTAGCCTACATTAGACGAAACTAAAGTTCAAACTCCTCGACTACATTCATAAACTGGCTTTTGTCGCAAAACTTCAATACTTTTAAGTTGGTGTTTAAGTCAGTATATTTATGATCATAGTCAATGAACTTATTTATTCATAAATATACTGACTTAAACACCAACTTAAAAGTCTTGAAGTTTTGCGACAAAAGCCAGTTTATGAATGTAGTCGAGGAGTTTGAAATTTACCGGGCAGTTAAATCTGAGCCAACAAATGTGCTAAATGACAAACTGTCTTTTAGCTCTAATATAGTATTCGATTCGGCAATCAAGTTTACTGATAACAATCTCAACAGCGATTAGTAGATTCCTATGACGCGACAATGTATAGGTGGGGAGTTGCGTATCGATTAAACAATCAGTGTTCATGAACCATGTGCCGGTACCGGTTAAAAATACGGCAACAAATTTTATATCATTGTATGTGTTGTGTTAACAATTATTTAAATGTTTTAACGATCTCGTAAGAGTGATACACCTAAGATGAATGCATGAGCATTTGAAACCGCGGTAGTGAAAAATTACTACTAGTGGATCACTAGACGGAATACACTAAACCCACTGTACACAGCGTTAAAGAAAGCAGCAATGTGCAACATAGGCGTAACCAGAGGGGGGTTTTGGGGGCTATAACCCCCCTTATTGTAAAAAATATTTTGCACTTTGTTTACATTAATATGTGCTCTTAAGAGCAAGTTGTTCTCAACACCTATGCAAATGTCAAGCTACAATAAATTATTGATATATTGCTGACATTAGCTTTGGTTGAATTTATTAGAGCATACACATTTGTCGGAAAAATAAACGATCGGTTTATTTACCGCTGACGGTAGCTGTGCAGCCGCTCGCTGCCACTAACATCGTCGGATTTTCCACCGTCTCCCGAAACAGTGGAGAACGTGGCCAAATATCCTTATTTTAGTATTTTTTTCGTAGAATACTATCCTTCAGCCGCATGTGTAGTTCTTTAAATGACGAAACCGACATTCTTAAATAATTGAAAAATGTTTCTTCTAGTTCCTCAAATCAGGAAACACAGTGTAGAATGCTCCAAAAACTTCTCTTCTTTTATTTATTGATTGGATGAACCCAAATAAATAAAATGTTTTGCTTCCTTTTCAATCGGCGACGGAATAACGATAAAGCGAGAGTTGCTCTCTGTCCATATCAATAAACATTTAAAAGAAATAATAGACACTTCAGTTTAATGAATCGCAATGAGTGTGGCTTTTAGATGGCGTCGTAAATTTTACCGCCCTGTGTCAATGAATACTTAAGTGTTAAGTATTCATTGCCTGTGTGCACACTTTAAATTTTATGAGTGGCGACTGTAACTAATCCGCAGTTGACAAAAAAACGCCGTTTGTATTCCAAGCATATGGGGTTAGAGGCAGCGCACGGAAAGATTTGTAGGGGGATGAGTCATGATTGCCATTTTAAATTATTCTAAAATAGGCCTGAATCACAATTAGAAGTGGAAAATTATACATACCTATATCATTTTAAAGTACTTTTGGATTTTGGAAAGCCTAAAACGTGTTATTTTGCATCTTAATTTTTTAAATCCCCCCTCGGTAGTTGTAACCCACACCATACGGTCGTCCTGGTTACGCCTATGATGTGCAACGTGCGTCTGCATTATGGCTCTTGCTTTTTGCATGTCCCAGTTTGGGTTCCATATTGCAACGTGAGGTATTGCAATAATAAATATTAATCAATTTGAACTGTGTATAAAAAATGGGTAAATAGATTTTGACTAATAAAATTAATTTTAAAAAATTCAATATTTATTAAAAACGATAGACTGTAGGCCTAGGCTATTTGATTCTAGAGACTATTTACGTTACCATTGATCACAACACTTGCCTTTAAGAATTATACAATATTAGAAAATCCAACCTCAATTTTTTTTTTGTTGACTTATTTACCTACATTCCATGTCACTAGGTCACAGTATGTTTTTTAGCCTAGTTTACCTTTTAATCAAATCAATTTACATTTACTTTCAAAGGGTAGTTCTTTTGACTGAATTAGTAGTACTTATGTATGAGTGGTATCATGGAATAGAAATGAAATTCAGAGCATCACAGGCGAACAATAAAGTTTACTTTAACCTTTTGCACTCTACTTATTTGACACTAGGCTGCTCCACCAGATCCAATTAAAATATTACTTTTTGAAGAATTACCTTTGTAAATTCGCCAAAACATTACTATAAATAGTAAACATAACGTATTATATCCAATTTTGTTCGGAGTAAACCAGAGAATAAGGAAATTTTTTTTAAAGATTAAATAAAACATTTTTTATTAAGTAGGCCTATTTTGAATATAATCGGGCAGAAAAAAAAACAATTGATATTTTTGTTTTGTAATGAAATTAAAAATAAGAATAATAGAGTTTAGAGCTTTTAAATTACTTTATTAAACTAAATGTAACTATAATAAACAATTAAAAAAGTAGTCTTGAGGTTTAACATTTTTTATTGAGTAGGCAGTAGGCCTGTTTTGAATATATTAGGGTCAAACAAGTAAAAAAATATGATTTTTTTATGTATATAAAAGTAATAATGAAAATGATTAGAGCTTGGAAAATACTTTTTACAGAAAATATGTTTGTTTAAATATGTCAATTGTATTTATATTTATTTAAAAATGTATATTAACAATAACATTTTTGTGAAATAATGGGACATATAGTTTAAAAACTTCTCAACACAAAATAAAACAAAAACAAGATTATTACATTATTTACATGAACAAAATTTACACAAAAGAGCTTTACAAAACTGCAAAATAATAACGTAAAATGAAAATAAAAACCATTTGAAAAAGCGTAAACAAAAGTTACAAGACTCAAGATAACAGACGATGCTACTTGTATTTCTCGATCATGTTGGGCAAACAGCTGCTTAACTTCAGAGAGATATAAAATACATTCCACAGCCAATATAATCTGTCACTGTTTTAATTCTAAACTGTTTTAACAACATTGAAGTCTCATTAGACCGAACACCACAGATTCTACACTTGTTTAGAACATAGAAATCATATTAAAACGTTTGTCTGAATAAGTCCGACAGTGGAGCGCAAAGGCAAATTAGCGATGTCGGACTGAGTTCGCCCATGGAGCACAAAAGGTTAACACATATTAATCAACATTATGTATACCAAAATCAAAATATATAACACATAAATCAACGATAACATTAAAAATAATGCATTCAATAAAAGATGCAATGCAATTAATCAATTTTACCAATTTACAAAAATGTATAGCTACAGGCAGATACAAAAGTTATTCTACTGTGATAATGTCTTAAGCCCTATCTTGCAGAATTTAATTGCTGCTTTCTTTAACGCTATTAAACAGTGACGAAATCCCAGATTTTATTATATCAAATGATGAAGATACGATGATTTAAACCTTCTTGAAGCAGAGAGGGGAAAATGTTAACAATTTCACATCAGTCTTGTTCTTCTGTATTAAATAAAGGTAGGGAGAAAAGGAACTGTCCCCACCAACCAGGACTTCACCAAAACTAATGTTTTATGAACAACCTTACACGTAAAAATAATCAAAGCATAAAGAGCATAATATTAAAGAGGAAATGCCACCAAGAAAATAGATTCCAAATTCACAGAACATTTAATTTGTACCAACCTCAAATATACAGACATTAACAAAAATTAATTCTACATCATTGCAAATAAGGTACTTTAATAAATGCAACAGAAGAGTTCCATATATACATACAAACTACAAAAGTTTAACCCCAACTACTTAACAATAACTTATAATTTCATCATTCCCACACCATCTTTGATTTAATTAATCACATTTATACCAACACAGCACACCACAATGTACAGAATAAGAATTAACAAATAGTTTTAAAAAACCCTCTCTCGGTTTTAATACCGGTGTTATGTTCGGGTTCATAATTAATTATTTAAAGAAATGTACATTACATTTATGAAGTACCAGTTTTATTATTCAGCGATCTACTTCGGTCGCTGTTCACTGTAAGACTGCTGGCTGCGCATCGTAGCCAGGACATGTTGCTACAATGTTTACTTAATATTAGACATACAGATTACATTACAATTTCCATTTTTTTTTTTTTAACTTAGAATAAATCAAATAATAGTAAAAAATTTTTTATAACCTTATAATTTTTTTTTAAAGAAATTAAAATTATATTCTAATACAAAACAAACTAGTATTCTTCTTTTTTTTTTCTTTTTTTTTGAAATTCAAAACTAGACGTTACATTAATAATACTCAAATTAATAAACATGTACATTATTTTTTTCAAATTAAAAACTATCTTCTAACCATTTACAACTCAAAATTTTTTTAAACTAAATTAAAATTTATCTTCTAATCTAAAACTGCTTTTGACTACTCTACCATATCTGGTTTTGTAATTATCAAGATCTTTTAAAAAATTACTTTCTGGACTAACCTTTTGCCCTGAATTAACACTTTCACTTATTCTTCTATTAGATTGATTTAATGGGCTTATTTCATTCTTTTGACGAGACATGGAAGGATATTTTGTAGGCGACATTCTTTCAACCGCAGGACTAATATGTATTCTATTACGTCTATATGATTTACCGTTTTGATCTATGACTATATATGATCGAGGTTCTTCTGTTTCTCGAATTATGTTACCGCTAGACCAATTGGAATTAGGTTTTTTTCTGAAAGAGAACATCTTGACCATTACATAAACTCTGCATTGGTTTAGAATTGCGGTCAAAATGTCCCTTCGTTCTCTGTTTGTTAACATACAGTTGTTTTCTGGTTCTATTATAATTAAGTTTAGGTTTAAGACATTTGTAATGTGTTGGTACTAAGGTACGCAATTTCCTTGACATGAGAAGTTGAGCAGGTGAATCCACATTATTTTTATTAGTGTTTCTAAAACTTAAAAACGCAAGATAAATATCTTCTCCTGCATCAGCTGTTTTTTTTTTTTTAATAATGATTTCATCGTTTTTACAGCACCCTCAGCCATGCCATTTGATTGAGGAAAATGAGGGCTTAAAATTACATGCTCAATATCCCAATTTTTACAAAACATTCTAAATTCTTCACATTTAAAATATGACGCCCCATCAGAATAAACTTTTAGAGGTATCCCATATCTAGAAAAAAAACTTTTTAATTTTGATATTATAGTTACACTTTTAGTATTTGAGATACTTGCTATTTCAATATAGTTTGAATAATAATCAACAGCAACAATATACAACATTTGTTCCCATTCAAACACGTCTATTCCCACTTCTGACCGTGGTAATTTTGGTACTGTATGTGGCAATAGAGGCATTTTACATTGATTTCTTTTAAATTTACTACAGGTTCGACAAGATTCAACATAATTCTTGATATCATTAGACATGTTAGGCCAATAAAGTGCTAACCTAGCCCTTGATTTACATCTATTTATTCCCATGTGACCTTGATGAACAATTTCCATCATTTGTGTTCTTAGACTTTTTGGTACAACAATTGTGTCATCTTTAAATATTACATTTTTTATAATACTTAATTCATCTTTAAAATCAAAATAACATTTTAATTTATCATTTACATTACTTTTATATTTTGGCCAGCCATGATTAATATATTTATTAAATTATATCATTAATTATTTAAAGAAATGTACATTACATTTATGAAGTACCAGTTTTATTATTCAGCGATCTACTTCGGTCGCTGTTCACTGTAAGACTGCTGGCTGCGCATCGTAGCCAGGACATGTTGCTACAATGTTTACTTAATATTAGAAATACAGATTACATTACAACCGGAAACTCTTATCTAGTCACCAGATAAATTAATCATTTGACCATCAAGCATCACTGACAGCGCATGTTTTTGAAATGTATCCTGGTTTGTGTTGTGTGTAAGAGTTTGTGTAATAGCTGTTATGTACATTTGATAATGACTGATGAATAGTTTAAACGCATGTAGAAAGAAAAAAAGAAACTACGAGAATATAATAATAATAATTAATAAATATTGTTTGTCAGAATCACAAAAAAAAAAACTTAGGTAATTATAATCATTGTAATTAATTACAGAAGACTCTCATAAATCCGGACCGCTAATAAATTTTGTTTTAATAAAAAATCGGTAAAACCCACGTGATTAGTCCGCATAGCATAAATGACATGTATTTTGTACCTTCGGGCGCTCCATGTTTCAACGAAATTGATGCCATTTATGATTCACAAGGCAGTGGAAGTTTCCGCTAAGAATGTGATAGTTACGTTAGTTGTACGTTCTTTTTTTTAGTTTGATGCAATAAATCTCTAGGATTAAATTTTCATTCCTTATGTTTTATAAATAAATTTAAAATTTGTAGTGTTGTTTTTACGTATTGTGTTTCTTATGTTTATTTAAAGTGTTTGGAACAGTAATGTAGATTCTTTTTTATTAAAACCGCTCAATACTGTTCACAAACTTAATTTTTTCATTTCTGTTTTTAACTTTAATTGCAGTCCAGTACTGCATTATGTACATTACATTACCATAAGTTAATGTGCCAGAGTTTTAAAGTATCGTTGGGTATCAGCACGGCGCGGCAGCGATAGTATGTGCGGCTTTCCATCACTCTTATCGGCCGCACGGCCGACCTATACCCGACTAAGAGAAATCCGTATTTTTGACATCTACTGTATTAAAGATCCAGTAAGGCTACAGGAGAATGTGATAAAATAAATACTTCATTGTTTAAACAAATAAGTACATAATACACGATTCTAAGATCAAATTAATTAGGAGCTCCTGCGTAGAAGTTGGGACATTGAACTGGAATTGAAAGGGTTAAAAACATTTTTACATACATAACATAGTGAAAGGCATTTACTGTCAAACAACTGGCATAAGGTTTCAGTTTATAGAAACAGCTCCAGCGTGTTTCTAAACACAAAACACAAATGAAAACACATTTCCCAATGTATCAGCGTTTGTACATGATGACCTTACTGGGTACAAAGTGTTACAATACATGTAAAGACAAAAGCTACTACTCAAACATAATTACAGCTTTTAATAATAGGAATTCTACTGAGGAATACATCATGTGTGTTTTAAGGGTGTGATACAGTACGAGAAAAAACACATAATTTACATTTAAAAGTTATTTTTATAAATGCTAAAATACATGTATTTTTCGGGTGTTTGATTGAGTACAAAAATAATCAATTACACTTAAAAGATGTGCCACAGTTTGTGTTCCTAAAAGGTTGTTTGATTAACCCTTTAACTGCATAATGGCATCAGAAAAACTTTATCTTTCAATGTGTTATTCGACAATAGTCTCTAGTAAATGAAAAGCTCCAGTTTTAGTGTCTGGATGTTCCTGAACTCTAGTGGTAACAATATAAACTAACGCTTCATGTGGCTATGTTTACGTCTGACAGTTGAATATGTGCATTGTGTTGTGTACGAGTTTCTGTTTTTAAGAGTTTTATTTATGAGTTTTCCCGTGAATAGGTTTTTTTAAGTGTGTGGCATTAAATTACAAGTTATATTTTTATGTGTATATTGTTATAGTTTAATTAGTCATTGTAAGTATAATTCACCCAATAATTCACACATTGATTCGGTTAAATAACCTCCAAAATGTGTACGTTTCTTTGGGATGATGAAATTTAATCATATTTAAACAAAAATAATGAAGACTAAGATTTCGAGTTTGAACTTTCAGACGAAAATATTGATTATATGTCAGATTATAGTGATTTAGAAATGGAAAAATGAAGTAACTTAGGTGCCGTGAGTTAAGTGAGTAGCCTTGGCTCAAATCTGGTGTTTTCAAATAAAAAAAAAGTTTATCCAATAAATTACTGCTCTTGCATTAATCCATTAATTTTTCAGCTGCATAACACGGTTTTATGCATAAAAAAAATTCATTGTGATATAGTATTTTTTTCCCATAATTTTCATAAAAAATGAGAATAAATATTTTTTTAACAGAAAGTTGATGAAATATTTACTGAACCTTAATATAATTTGATAGTATATATAGTAATTCACAAGAATAAAATAATAAATAAAATGAGTTGTACGAAAAACAAATTTTGGCCAATAATTGCAAATGTATATACAGGGTGACTATTTTAAGTGTGCCACCATTGGTATATCAGAAGCGACAAGATTTACAGGAAATTTTAAATGGAGGACTTCACCTACTTTTTAGTGGCCATTAAAAATATGAATTTGAAATTTAAAAAACATGCCACCATTTTCCAATTTGGCGGCTATCTTTCGAATTCCTTATGGAAACCCCTATTTTTATGACGGATTTGGATTTTACATGCAATTTTAAGACTTTTATTCTTGATGTTTTTTTGATAAACCTAACCGTTTAGTCGCTAGGAGCGATGAAAGTTTCAGAAACTCTTATTTCAACAATTATTTTAAGAGGCTTATTTTCAATTTGCAAACAATAAAATTTAACTCAAAGTGCAAAATGTTTTACAATGGAATGTTAAAAAGCTGTTGCAATTTCATAAATACTTTATTTTATACGAAAAACCTACTTAAATTAATGTTAAAAAATCGCTGATGCAACCACTGTGTATTGTGTAAGAAGATGTATTTATGTGCGTACGCATGTGTTTATGAAGATGGAAGATACTTTGAAAACCTGCTTTAAGTCATAATTAATTAATTTAGATTAATTAGTTTTTGTTTTAAGTTAAAAGCTATTCTGTTAAAAGTACCTAAATAGCTTACATGACAACCATAGGCGTCGCGCCGATGGGGCACGTGCCCCCCCAACATTGTATATAAAATTAGTTTATGTTTGTGGCAAACACACAAAAAATTAATTTGTACTATTTTGTAAAATTCTTCTTTTTATAAGTCATTATTATGTCAAGAATGTTTTACTTATGTTGTTTATTTTACCTTATTAAGGTTAACGTTAAAATTATTTTCCAATTTAATCGTTGTTACATTTACTTGAGATATAATTTGGCTAAACGAATGGACTAAATGAAGTATTCTTCGTCATTTTGTTCTTTAACTCGCTGAAGTTTGGTAATCCTGTGCGAGACCTCCCGGGCTCCCCCACCATTTCACTGCGCAGATTAAACTAGTTTTCAAAAAACTAAATGTCCTAATTTGAAGATTTTCAAAACGAACTGAAAGAAGGCAGAGTAGATAAGAATTGTAGCAACAACGTTTAATTATGAAACTTAGTTTGGCTTCAATGTTATTCTTAATTGTAAAAAATTAAAGATTACAACAAATTTGTATACTTACGGATTTTACGTACAACCAATGATAATTGTTTAGTTATTACTTTCCCCGAAGGATATGGATTGTGTAATTTTAGAATAAAAGGTGCTTTGATTTTTTATAGGAAAAACCCATACCAACGAGTTTGAAATCATGCGATTTTATGTGTGTCTGTTTTCCTGTATACATGATATAAACACTCACAGACATCGTAGAAAACTTCTGATGGTACCAAAATCTTCGTAATTTTATTGCGGAGAGTTGAAAAGCTTTTCAGCTTTCTAGCGTGGGTCGTAGCGCGTTGGGGGTCACATTTTTGGGTCAACATTTTGAAAATATTAGGTCAACATTTTAAAAATTCTGTATGGGGATAACGTTTTACATACGGGAAAACTGATTTTGACAGTTAAAAATTCGTAGCGCGTCGGGGTCATGTTTTTGGATCCAAATTTTGAAAATACAGTGTGGGGTAACGTTTTATATGTTTTTGGGTACGGGAAACCTGATTTTGACAGTTAAATAGTCGTAGCGCGTCGGGGACGCGTTTTTGGATCAAAAATTTGAAAATACAGCGAGGGGTAACGTTTTATATGTTTTTGGGTAATTTATAACCGATTTTGACAGTTAAAAAGTTGTAAAGCGTCGGAATCACTTATTTTTTTAACTAAATGTAACAAATAAAAAGTAATTTTTAACTTTAATTTTCTTTTAATTCGTGTGTTCTGTCCGGACGAGCCGAAGTCTCGAAAAAGTGTTCCATCTTTTCACTAATTTTCATATAAAAATTATACATATACATAATATTGATTTTACCGATGTTCCCATAAATGCAATTAGTATTTTTGCATAGTAAAATAATTTTATTTCAATTGAACGATTTATTAAAATTTACTCACTTGAAATATTTTGAATCAAGAAAACTGCAGGAAGTCTTGGATCAAGAAAAAGCCTTGGACTGTCTCAATTATAATTTCATATGCATTGTTCGAAAGGGAAAACATACAGAACACAGATTTTCTGGGTTGTACTAACAGTGTACATAGCCACGAACCGTGTTCCAACCTAAGTAGGCATACATTTCTAGCCCTACACATTACTGAAAATACTTGCAGCAGAACAGCACAGAGATTGATAATAATTGATCAGAACAGAGATTGCGTCCGCTCCCGATCCCGTGACTGACAATATCACTCGAGACGATGTTACATGCATAAAAAACACTTGAGCAACGCTAAAAGAAGAAACCTTTTAAGTTCTTCTGAAATGTGCTGCAGAGACCTAACCTAACCTATTCAATTATTTTAAAGATCATATTGCTTTAATGACCTAATGATTTTTAATGATGAGTAGAACTATCATAAGTTGAAATTTTATTTTGCTATTGTACCATCGGGCCAGTTTTCCTCAGCCCTGTTGCTAACCGTCGAACTAGTTTAACCCCATAATATTGACCATCGGACCAGTTTATCCATTCCCAATATTCCTTCAACAGTCAATGGTTCAAAATTTAAATTGTAATGTTAAACGCTGTTTTCCACTATCAACAACCAAATTTGTTTTATCCTGGGTATGTTTCCTATTTTCTCTCCCCCAAACAAACTTTTGGATCACCCGTTGACCGGTTGTGCCCCCCCCCAAAACAATAGTCCACGCGACTCCTATGATGACAACTGTACTATTTTTACAGATTTTTTATTCTACATCCTAACGTGTATATAGTACTGGAAGAAACCTCTTTGTATCAAGAAAATGTTTTGGGACACAAAAAGGCAGTCAAGATGACTTAATTAATTATAACTTAAAGCATGTTTTCAAAGTGTCCTCCATCTTCATAAATACATGTGTGCGCACATAAATACTTCTTACACAATACACAGTGGTTGCGTGAGCGATTTTTTAACAGAATTAAGTACGTTTTTTGTATAAAATGAAGTATTTATGAATTTGCAACAGCTATTTAACATTTCATTGTAAAACATATTGCACTTTGAGTTAAATTTTATTGTTAGCAAATTGAAAATAAGCCTCTTTAATAATTGTTGAATAAAGAGTTTCTGAAACTTTCAGCGCTCCTAGCGGCTAAACGGTTAAGTTTACCACAAAAACACCAAGAATAAAAAAGTCTTAAAATTGCATGTAAAATCCAAATCCACCATAAAAATAGGGGTTTTGAAAAAATAAGAAATTCGAAAGTTGGCCGCCATGTGGAAAATGGCGGCATATTTTCGAAATTTCAAATTTATATTTTTAATGGCCACTAAAAAGTAGGTGAACTCCTCCTTTCCTGTAAATTTTGTCGTTCTAATATACCAATGGTGGCACACTTAAAATAGTCACCCTGTATAGTACAGAAAAACTAATACGCTAAATACTAAAACTAATACAAGAACTAATACACTTATGTTACATTTAAAATGTTTCTCACTAGTATGCCTCATTTCATGCATATTAAGGTGGCTTGATTTAATAAAAGAATAATCACATTAATTTCATTTAAAATTTCCCTCAAGTATGCTTTATTATGTGTTTCTTAATCTGGCTTGATGTAGCACAAGAATAATCACACTCCTTACATTTAAAAGGTCTCTCTCCAGTATGCTTCATTTTGTGTACCTTAAGCTGGCATGATTTAACACAAGAATAATCACATTCCTCACATTTAAAAGGTTTCTCTCCTGCATGCTTCATTTTGTGTACCTTAAGCTGGCTTGATATAGCACAAGAATAATCACATTCATTACATTTAAAAGGTCTCTCTCCAGTATGCTTCATTTTGTGTACCTTAAGCCGGTTTGGTTTAATACAAGAATAATCACATTCATTACATTGAAAAGGTTTCTCTTCAACATGTATCATTTTGTGTTCCTTAAGGTGGCCTGATTGAATACAAGAATAATCACATTCCTTACATTTAAAAGGTTTCTCTCCTGCATGCTTCATTTTGTGAATCTTAAGCTGGCCTGCTTGAACACAAGAATAATCACATTCATTACATTTAAAAGGTCTCTCTCCAGTATGCCTCATTTTGTGAAGCTTAAGCTGGCCTGATTTAATACAAGAATAATCACATGCCTCACATTTAAAAGGTTTCTCTCCAGCATGTATCATTTTGTGTTGCTTAAGGTTGCTTGATTTAATACAAGAATAACCACATTCATTACATTTAAAAGGTTTCTCTCCAGTATGTTTCTTTACATGATTCTTAATTAGGTATAATGTAGCACAAGAATAATCACATTCATTACATTTAAAAGGTTTCTCTTCAATGCATTTAAACTTAAATAGTAGGCCTACTGCCCCAGTAGTAGTAGTTGGTTGTGAAGTCTTAACACATACTGAATGTTGTCCCATTGGATCGTTATTGTAGTATGAAGAAGAAGTTCTCTGGTACTCGTTGCCTTCAGAACCTGGAGCTTTAAGTCTGACCATATTCGAATCTGGAAATTTTATTTTATTACTATTAATGTAATCAAACTTTAAATTGGATGCACAAAACTTGAGTATTGGAAGGAATTGATTGTACAAATAATTGTGGGCCAATAAATAATTTATTTAGGATCAATGGCTTGATAAATAAATCAAATATACCATAACGTCTCAAGGAAAAAACTTTCATTACTCCATAATATAATTCATGTAAAACTCTAGAACCCGTGCCTCTTACATTGTTTATGGTGTTGGTTTATCCAGGAAAACCTAACTAAAAGTGTTGTACTATCCAAGCTGATCTAGTTTTTATTTCTATACAATATCACCAAAATAAACTAACATGAAACTACTTAACCAATCCTCAAAGTGGCAGACTGCAGTCTCTCAGGCGCAAATGCAATCCGCTCGAACCTTAGCGAGAATTTGCATAATCGATAATTTAAGCCCCCCACTTACAATAATCCAATCTAATAAAACTGGCACCATTGGAAAGGAAATGAATTAAACTTTAATTTTTGTATTTACAACTTTTTCGTAAAACGTATACTTACATATGTAATCATCGTTTTAAAATATACATATTGTGTTATAGCTATTTCCGCGGTCGAATCTGCATACAATTGTACTGTAATTTCCCACTTCTTCAACGTTCAAGACAATCTACACAAATATTTCTTTGGCTATTATAAAGATACCATTGGATTCGTCAAGATTTTATCTTTCTGTTGGTGCCTTCTAATCAGATATCACTATAAAAATAGTATTTTTTCCGAGAATTACTGTAAACCCTTGTGATTGGACAGTTTTTCAACCAAGAAACAGCCATTGTCAAGTGATTTTCGCCTACCATATCAAATGTTTTGACAGATTTCTTTACACCATTTTGTACAGCAAAGTCTGAATTTTGTAACGGTGGGAATTAATCCAGAAATAACCGGTTTTTTGTCTGTCTAGACGACAATTGAAATGTACATAATTATTACGTTCTAGTGAGAAAGTCTAGCGCGTGGGTTCCCACGGTATTCAAATGTCCCGTTCTATATGCAGTGTGTAGACTGGCGACTTTTCATTAGATTGATGTCATTATGTTATTCAAATAAATATAACTCAAACACTTTTGTGAACTAAGGAAAGAAAAGTATACCGTTCTTTTCTTTGATTTATCCTCTACACATTGTTATAATAATATTTCATTTTTGGGCAAAGCATATATTAGTAAATGACTTTACAATCTAGGGCTAGGTTTGTTACCAGTCGTGTACTTGTAACATAAAAAGTATTTTTTTCAAAATAAAAAATTTGAAATTGATAAATGTTTTTATACAGTTCTATTTAGAACTAAATTAGGAAACTTTTTTACGCTTACGAAAAAAATACAAAAAAATGTTTACTACTTGTTATGTAGGCCTAAAGTTGAACCTTTTCCTTTCGTTACTGAACATTTTTTGTTTCTTGAGCTAATAACTTTTACAATTTCAAAAGAAACTAATTTTTAGTGGCATATTTGAATTCTTTGAAGTTTTGTCTAAAAAAAAGATATTGAACACTTTTGGATTGGGGTTCATTTACTATTTTTGGTGAATTTTTAAAAATATGCTTGCAAAACGCTTTAAACGGGCTTTTTAATTTCAGCTTTAACCATGCCAGTTCTAGGGTTAACCAATCCTCAAAAATTAACTTAAAAAACAAATTCCCCTATTAATTTCAATTAACAAAAGTACCCCTTCACCTGACAGAGGACTTCATTGTAGCAAAAATATCTTCTATTTTCTCGCAGTACTTTAGCTTCTACATATCTTTAATCATATCCAATAAAACTCTGTCATAGTATATTATCTAGTCATATAGAAACTTAGCTACTACATATTATTTAACCTTTCATCGGGCGCATTGATTTTGAAACGCAATCGGGCGCTTCTGGAGGTTGCCTCCATGTTTCTTAAAGAAACAATAAATTTACTTTTATGTATGTTTTATTATTCACAAACTATGAATATATGATTACAGACATTAAAATATATGTCTTAACTGCATGAATAAAAATGTTAATAAATATTAATATTAAAGTAATAACATTTACCAAAAATATAAAGATATAATTAAAATGTAGCAATAACATTTTTTAATTGAAACTGTTTCTATTATAGCAATATAAATTGTTAAAAATTATGTAGCCTATAAAAAATTTTAAAAAGTAATGTTCGCTAAAAAAACTGCGGTCTTTTCTTCACCTCTTACACAATAACTACTCGCATCTTCTTCTGAATTCACTCCAATGCAGTTGACACAGGCGGCTGGAGAGGTGTGTTCTCTACATATGTAAAACTTGCACTTTGATCAACGGGTCTTTGAAAGGCTATGCTTCTTGTAATCACAGCTGTAGCACCGGGCTGACTAGACCTCATCAAATGGGGATGTTTGCTGTGGGCATGGATTCTCAATCCCCATTATCTTACAAATCCTCTGTTTTGCATAAACTGGAGTGCTCTTGGTTGTGAGTCGTGAGTGCATGTACAGTTTGCACAGTTCCTTTGCTAAGTCACGCAGTAAAGTCTCCTCTTTATTTTCGGAAGTTGCAGATTGGCCTTTAGTACTATAAAGCTGTTCATGGTTCCAATATCTAGCAGAGAATAAAAAAATCCTCATTGACCACCGATTACAAACTCTTGCAGTTGAATATGTCTCCTTATACTTATCTACTGTGTCGACGCCTCCTTTTCTGCAGTTGTAAAATAACACCATTTCATGTTTTCCAAAAGTCGGCGAGTTCGGATTATTGTCAATGGTATCAACGCTATGCATTAGAGGGTGTGGCGAAAAAAATATTTGTTTGATAATCAATTTCTATTAGCCAGGAAAACTTGTGCATTGGCTTCCTAATAACTGGAAAAATAATTTAAAAAAATATAATTTGGTTTTGAATTCACGCAAGAGCCCTAAAGTTTAGACAAAAAAATTAAAATCTAAAATTTTTAAAGACGTAGTTTTAAAAAAAATTTACTTTATTTCTAATAGTGTATAAACTAATTTTTGTATTTACCTAAATGCGTAAAACATACTTTTTGACACATTGCCTTGCCGTTCATTTGAATTCCCGCAAAAAGCCTTAAAATATATTTTTTTTTAGCAAAATTTGCATTATTTAAAAAGTTTGTAAGCCGACATAAATCGAAAAATATTACCATTAAACATCCGTTTAAAGGTTATAAAAACCTACTGTAGTTCATTGTTCCGCGACAAACTCGTAGTGACCTTGAGACAGACTCCTTTCCCTTCTCGAACCTAACCCCCCCTCAAAGCAGCGTCAGTGGACTAACCTGCGAACGGAGTGTGCGCCATTTCTAAGTCACATGACAAAGCAGCTTGCAAAACGTTACTGCTTAGCTAATTTGTTTGTTGTTCTGTTCGTCTAGTTCCTGAAACCTGTGCGTGCATTGTGCAAATAATTTATATTGTGATTGTATGAAAGTGATTTTCATAGTAGTTTTAACATGGAGTCCAAAAAATGTATTTGTTACAAGGCAGTCTGTCGTGTGTCCTTTCTTCGGCTCACCCAAAGAACTGAGTGAAACATCACTTCCGACATATGAGGACATACTACTTTGTTGCTTATAAACGTGCATTGTTATTTAATCCTAATAATAAGAAGAGTTAGGTTTTTCAGTTGTTGCCTAGTTAGTTGCAACTCAATTAGTTAATTAGTTATAGAAGAGCCTTAATTCCAACAGTCACACAGACTCGTGTTGTGCAAATGATCACCTCCTACTTTAACACTTATATTGGATTAAAAAAATCATACAACCGAGACCATGAAAGAGATTTTTATAAAAAAAAGTTAAAAGTTGTTTATAATCAACGCTAAGACAAAGCTGTTCGATATTACAGCTTGTAAATGTACTATGACATTTTCTTGTACATGTTTGAATAAACCAGTTGGCTATAACTGTCCGTGACCAGTGGTTGTAAAATGCAAATGTGAGAAAGTAAAGAAAATTCCTGACATTGAGTTAAGGTTTATATACGATCAGCGAACAACCAGGATGCTATCTATTGGTAATTTAGATAGAAAGGAGACAGTTAAACTGATTAAAAGAGAAGAAAATGAGAACAGCTTTCGATGCAAGAATCTACTTCTGACCCCGTCAGTCCTGGCACAAGTAAAGTTAATCAGAACACTTCCACAAGAATAGGCTGTGACATGAGTTTGGTATTGCCTTCCACATCGCAAATGCATTCAAAGTTGTTGTATACTTCCTTGTTAAATGACAGGTACGGTGTTTCTGATAGGGCCACAGCAGCAATGGCTTCTGGTGTCCTGCATGATCTTGGAATGATATCTAAATCAGATATGTCACGAGTGATTGACAAAAATAAGATTAGAAGGGAAAAAGTAAAGATTTGAAAAGCAATACAGGAGCACCAGCTGAAAGAAGTTAAATTAATCTACTTCGACGGTAGAAAAGATAGTATATTAACACAAGAAAAAATAGGAGCTAAAATGTACCGCAGAGTAATAAAAGAAGAACATATTAGCGTGATTGGTGAGCCTTGTGGCCAATACATTGGCCATGTTACACCAAAAACAGGAACTGGTAATGATATTGACGAAAGTATTTTCGACTACATGAAAAAGAAAGATTTTGACATGAGTGCAGTGGTAGCCATCGGATGTGATGGGACAGTCACAAACACTGGTTGGAAAAATTTTGTTATACAGAATATTGAAGTTATGTGTCAGCAGTGGTTATTTGTTTACTACACTTTAATGAGCTGCATAATAACCATTTGTTTGAGCACTTAGACGGGACAACAACTGGGCCAGCGTCATTCAGTGGTCCAATTGGCAAGCAGCTGTCTAGTTGTGAGAAAAATCCTGTTGTTGATTTTGTACCGATTCAATCTGAAATTGTCATCACAATAAATAAAACTGACCTCAGTAAAGATGAACAGTATCTTCTACATATTGTTCGTGTAGTCATTACTGGACTCTGTGAGCTAGAATTAGCTGTTAAAAATCCTGGACCCCTCTGCCATTCCCAATGGTTAACCTGAGCTAACCGGGTATTATGACTTTATGTTTCCCAAAATTGTCCGACTCATTGAAATGAAGACACTTGTAAATTACATTGTAAAGACCTACGCTCCTGTTTGGTTTGATATTAAGATGCATTACACTATGAAAGACGGTCCGAAGCATAGACTAAAGGTCATTCAAACAACAAGACATTTTCCGGACAACATAAAAGAAATAATCGATCCCGTCATTCAGAGAAACTCATTCTTCTGCCATCCAGAAAATATGATGTTGGCGATGATATTGAACAAGAGATATAATCAACAATGAAGTAATATAATTTTTAGTCTGTTTATACATTTCAAACTCTTCTAGTGCGTTTATTAATTTTCCCTTTTTACAATGATGCAATATTTTTAATGATTTTTCAATGACGGAATATTTGTGATCGGCCTCAATTAAATGTTCTGTAAATTTCGATTCGACTTTTTCTGGGTTAGCCGACTGCCGCTGTTGGAATGTGCTCTTTAATTCATTTTTTAAAAGACCTGCCTGTGTGTCCTATGTATTTATGTACAATCTGAGCATGATACTTCATAAATACCCGTACTGTCGAATTTGTCATCGTGTCTTTTCTTTATATTTAAGGTGCTTCGTAGATTGTTTTTGTTTTATAAGCAATGATATATCCCTGTTTTTTAATATATTCCCAATAATATGTTCCAAATCTCTGTTATTGTCTAGTACAACGTATTTAACTTTTTCTCTGTTTCTTTTGTTTTTATTTTGGTGATTGTATTCTTGTTTTTTAGACAATCTGTCAATAATATTTGGGTTGTATCCATTTTTGACGGCAATGTTTTTTATAATATTTAGTTCTTCTTGAAAATCATTATGGTTTAATGGTGTGTTTCTCAATCTGTGTATAATGCTATTGTATGCTGCTAGTTTGTGCGATATCGGATGATTTGAGGTTTTGAGGTAGTGTGGATGGTGTGATCAGTCTGTGTGGGTTTCCTGTAAATCTTGAACTGGTGTTTTTCATTTGATTTTGTTATCGTTAGGTCGAGGTAATTGATACTATTATTTGTTTCTATTTCAGTTGTGAATTTTTCAGTTCTATTGTTTGCTTTTAAAAATAGAATATTAATAATTATACTGTTTGCATTTTTTATTTAAATAGTTCTGATGTTTATAGTAGAGGTCTGCTTACATTTGCTCTTAAATAAAAGAATCTTTTTTAATGTTACAATTAATTTATTAATAACTATTTAGTTCAATAATTTTATTTTAAATTTATTTCAGGGTAAATCTTATATACGCCTCCAATAGATTGCACATGTTAAATGTTGGATTATGAAAGTTACATACATTATAGATTGATATTAAGGTTTTAATTAAATAAATGCCTACCGTACCAAATAAGTAAATCAACCACAATAATACCAAGTCTAGGGAATAAGAAGTTAAGGAGAGACCCCTTTGCATTTTTGTGGATGTTGATATTATTTTTTTTTTTTATTATTATTAGGGGGTTTGTGTGATCCACTACCGGGACCCACTGCACCTAAACCATTAGGTCCTCTGTGCCCCATGTCCAGGCAGCAGTTCACATCAAACCCGCCCTTTTTGCAAAACGAAGGAGTCCGTGGGGGCCTTCCTCTCATATACAACTGGTGTCAGGGTATCCTTGTCCCAGATATTTCTGCCTCATTGATGCGAGGGCATCACATTCGCATTGAACGTGGAAAGAGGTTTCCTCCTTCTCTCCACACCTTCGACATAATGAGTTGTTCTCCAACCTCATTAGGTGAAGGTGCCTCCTCAGAGAGTTGTGTCCCGTCAGGAGACCGACCAACAACCTCACTTCCGGCCTGCCAAGATCCAGCAGTGTTCTGCTTAGGTGTCCATCCAGGCCTTCAATGAAGTCGTGTGCCTGTCTCTGACCTCTTACCGTCTCTCTCCATCTACGCAAGTGTCCTGATTGAACATTTTTTCTTACGCTTTCTTTCCCATAGCCTCTTGATATTCCTATCATTGGCTCTGGGCCCATCGGTGGAGTTTCTGCTCCTCTCTTAGCCAGTTTATCTGCTTTATTGATAACAAATCCTATAATTCTATTCTGCTTTAAAAATTAGTTTTTAAGAATGAATTGATCATATTTTTAGTTTTTTTGTTCAGACATTTGCCATTATTATAAAGTAATATGTTTGTGCCAACGAAGTTAAGAGGATATTCTGGGACTTCATAGTCCAGATACTCTAATCTAACCATATTTGAATTACTGAATCCTTCTCTGGGGAGGAGAGAATATCTTCAATCCAAAATATGAGAAGAGTATTCCTACAATGTTATATTATGTAAGTGTTGATATAACCTAAAGTTGACTAAATAGTAATTTATAAATAGTTATAGGTGTGACACTTGCAATGCAATATGTTTATTAAAAAGCAATATAAATAAATGAAATGAAATACCACAGTTAGAAAGTGTAAAGACTAAACTTACCACTGGTGTTATAACTGCTTGATGACTGGGCTGACTCGTAGTATGGAAGCATACTGGTCTGAAAATAAACAGAGAAAACTATAACTATTCAAGCTAGGTGTAAGTATTCTCTTCACCAAAGTAGTAGTTATAGCTCCTTGACTGGTAGTGTTGGAAACCCGATACATAATACATAACAATAAAATATCTGTGAAACACAAATACAAATTTTTGTCAAAGTAACTGAAAGTAAATGTAGGCTAAGGATTTTTTTAAATATCTACATAATAGAAATGTTAACTAAAAAGTTGAAGCTGTTTCACATTTAAAAAAAACTCTTTTTAACTGCGAAACAAACCTAAATCTTTTCAAATTCTGTATTTACAGAAGTCTACAATTTACACATTTTTTAAATTATAAAAATCGTTCCAGAATCGCACAAAATAAAAACTAAATTAAGAAAAAAGTATTAAAAATGGATAACAACATGAAACGGGATGGCATTACTGAGAAGCGGGAAGAATGGGACGAGGTTTATAGGGAGCATTAACCCTCTATCTAGCGTACTCTTTTTAAGCGTCACCCCACTGGCAAAAAGTACATGAGTTTGGGCACTCTTTTAACAAGCATTTTATAAAGCAAAGTTTGTGGGTCTAAGTTAACCCTTCCCACGCTACGGAAATTTCGGACCGCTCACACTGTAACGCTACATACCCCCAAAAAAATTAAGTTCTCAATAAGTCAATGCTATTTGTTTTTCGATTTTCTTATTCATATAGCCTAGACAAGCCTAAGTATAAAAATCTAGATGAACCTTTCCAAACTATTGAAATTAACCAAGCCATATAAACAAGAGGCCATTAACGTATCAGAATCAATACAAAATGTATCAGATTACTAAATTAAATCACTATACCAGACCTATGTTTAATATTCAAATCTAACCTAGTATATGTACACAATACTCGATGACACCAATTAGCAAAATTATTATATAACTTCACCATAATCACTGCTCTGAAACATCAAGCAAACACAACATACATTTATTTAGTTAAGTAATCATTATTTCATTTATTCACATGTCAACAGAACCATTCTTTATAAATTAGTATTAGATAATTGTCTACCAGCTGTCGGCAAACCAAAGTACAGTACAACCTCGTTTATCCGGACTAATTGGGACCGGACATGATCCGGTAAATCGAAAATCCGGATAATCCGGAAATATAGAAAGAAAAATAAAACAAAATGTTAAATGATAACTTACCATTTATTAATTTTCTTTTGGTCATGATAAAACACAATATTTACACATTTATTCAATTTACACGATAACTGTACTGTAAATCACACAAAAAATAAATATTTACACACGCTTATAATTTATACAAGGTTAATTTTTATTTACAAAAAAGTCATTAATCTTTCTCTGTTTTAATTTTGTGTGACGTTTCAATGCGGCACGATCACGTAAACGTTTCACCATCATTAGTTCAGCTGGCATTGTGTCTTGCTGTTGCTCTAAGTACGCCATGCTGTTGTCCAGCTGTGAAGTCGCGTCTGCGTGCGTCACCTCCGGCCGTGCGCTGTCTCCTCGCTTTCGCTGTCTTCTGCTCCCTGCGTAGATGTACACGCTACAATTATTTCGTCATCTGTCATGACACTATAACCTCCTTCGTTGTTGTCTGTTAACCAATCATTGACGTCGTTAATATCAACATCGGAACATCCGTTAATTCTTGAAAACATGCCTAATAATTGTTCTGTAGTGACTGTGGTGTTATTTTATTCAATTATTTGTGGAGTAGGGATGACCTTCGATAGCCGATGTTTTCATGTCGATGATCGATGTTTTCTACATCGATGGGAAACAACCGATGTTTCTCTCCACCATCGATGTTTTAATTTACATTATTTTTATGCATTCATTGATAAATTGACATACTAAGTCAATTTTATAAAATCATGACTTTCTAATAGGCTATACATCGATGTTTTCGGTCTAAATACATCGACGTTTTCGGGTCGATATTACCCGAACATCGATGGTTACCGCTGATTTTAACATCGATGGTGAACATCGATGTTTTACCTACCGATGCTCATCCCTAGTGCAGAGGTCATTGCTCCTCTACTTTCTCTTCCCAGCGCATCAACAAACCGCCCTATTACAGTACCTCAAGGCGACACTTTAGTGACCAGGAAATTACGTTTTTATAAAAATTAAATTTTTTTATTTTTCGTTCTAGATCGATCCTGATAATCCGGAAATCCGGTTCAATGAGGTCCGGATAAACGAGGTAGTACTGTAAGACCTTTTTGTTTTGCGGTAAAAGCAAATTCATTTAGTTAGTACAAATATTTGACGGTAGAATGTGTAAAGATCACATTCAATGAAGGAAACAATTTCAAAAACATTAGAATTAGTACACTAAATTTAAGTATAAAAAAAAGTATATGTTAGTATAAATAAGATTAAAGTTGTTATGTAAAACGCAAGTAATAAATTATTATTTCTGACAATAACCTCATACTAGGTCTAAAATTTGATACGATTTCTTATGTCAACTTGTTGTACTTTCTCTTTTTATTTGTCATTAAAAAACTGTTATTCAAACTTATATTCTGACTACTAAAGAAGTTTATTTAATTCTAACAATAATTATTGAAAGTTATTTGTACAGTGTAGATTTTAGTTTACTTAATGTGCATTAATTATTAAGGTGTTTATGATTAGCTTAATATAAGATCATTGAAAAAATTGCTTACGTATTCATCTTTGTTTTATGATCAATAACAATAGTCTTTGTAAATGTGTTAATTTATTCATTGAAGACCCTATGTCCAAAGGTACATGTGTATATTGCACCTTTTTACACAGTCCATTGGTTTTTGTTTAATTCAGTATCTTGAAAACTTTTAAGTACACAGTTTAAAAAAAATTTATCACAACCAGGGAAAAATAGTAAATAATATACTTTAATTAGAATTAAAATATTGACCAAAACATGCAAGATATAAATAATTATTTTTTTTAAATTGCCCATAGGTACAACGCTCTCCTCTACCTGTAGGTATCAATTAGTTTTCAACAATTATCTATTTAGTAATACTATAAACCAAGTAAATATTATATACCAATCGATTCGTATTGAAATTATCTTTAAATTGATATAAGTATCGATAAGAATTTAAAAGTCCTTAGTTGATATAGAAAGCCGTGGAAATTGCGAATATTCAGTTTTGATCGCTTTTTTCCAACTTAGAATAGCTATTTTACAATCAGACAATTTATCATAGTTAGCCCACTTAGACTAACTCATAGTTAGCCCAGTTCTTCAGACTGAATCTGTAAATTTGTCTATACTGTAATAGCCTACTTACCAAATAATGTGTGTATTATATTTTACATTAAATTAGGCTTCATTATCTGCCTTTTTTGAAACATATTTAGCCTTCTAGTGTTTTCATGATATAGGCTTAATGGATAAAGTTTTCAATTCACCTCCTCATATTCTAGTTTCTAGAAGACAAGTTTTTCCTTTTTACTAAATAATTTGTGTATTATATTGTTATATACTTAGAACAAATTACGCTTCATTGTGTTCGAGTAGTAAAAACGTGTCTGCCAGTGTAAAAATTTTAACTGCCAGATGGAGAGTTAACAAAATATTTTAAAGTACTTGTTAGTCAATGGCACTTACTTTCTTTAACGAATTACAAGAATAAGTACAGTAAGACCGCAATAATCCAGCACTCGATAATCCGGCAGACCCGACAGTCCGGCATCCATCATCTTGAAAATTTGCACTCATTAAAAATGGCAGTTTTGTTATTATTGAGTGATTTAAGCCCAGTTTAAACTGTCTGTTGGCTCCACATCCGTTAAAAACAGTGTGTAAAAATCTACTGCTCAATAAACTTGTCTAAAACAAAATTTCTCCTAAAAATCAAACCGATTCAAAACAATGTGCTCTCGTCATCCTTTAAAAACTATAAGAGACCGTTTAACACTTTCGTTGCTGACAGTATTTTGTTGAAGGTGATCCACTTAATGAAGATTACTTGAAGAAATTGAAGTCTTTGGAAAAAGATGCATTGAATTTCTTGTAAATAGTTGTTCAATTTAAAACCGCTTTCAGGGAGTCTACTAGTTCCCAGCAATAAAAATCATTCTCTTTTTGGGTAAAAATTTAAAAATCGAGTTTCTATATACAAAGTCTATATTCTGTAAAACTTCAAATCACTTATGTCTACTTCTCTTAGTAATACACCCAACTAGTGATACGTGATTGCGTGATGTTTTAGTCGATTGTCTCGATTGTTCAAACATCTCGAGCATCAAACAATCGCGCATCACTACGCCGCAACTTGTCTGCTCCGCTGTTTCCTACTATGCCCATACTCCCCGCTTACCGAACGCTGTTCTTGTTTATATATGTTTCGGCAAAAAAGACATTGAAACCACATAATTACTCCGTTACATATATGCTCAAAATCACTTTAAAGGCTAGATATGTCTTATAAATTAATCGAACTAATAAAACTAATCAGGTTATTATAGGAAAAATATTTTATCATCTTGAAGCCCGGGGCTATGATTGCAATAATTATAACATCAGCTCGTCACTTGCACGATAGTGTATACGGAACCTTTTTTATATTTGTTACAATCTAGCGTTCAGAGAGCTTATATTATAAATATTTTATGTACAAAATGATTTTGTTTTAAGCTTTTAAAATAAATTTCCATGACCTTTCAGCAAAATACTGACTTTTCCGTGATCCCTTACAAAAATCTGCAACTTTTCCGTGACCAGTAGATAAACTGGCTTTGCACGGTTTGGAAGCGAAAGGGATTCAAAGAATTTGTGACAGGCTGGAATAAAAATAGCAAACCCCCACCATGTATTGTACTGACTAACGGAAGAAAACAACAAAGGGGAATGCAGCTCATCAGTTAGCGGCAATCTCTCTACGCAGTTAATGTTACGTAGTTTCAACGTGTAATTTACGTGTTCATATATAGTACATGTGCGTTTATTTATAGTTTATTCCCTGTTTAAACCATTTTAAAGGAAGACCTCGATAATCCGGCGTCACCGGATTCCCGGGCGTGCCGGATTATCGAGGTCTTACTGTACATAAAATTTCACATTAGGCCTACACTATTCTGATTCATTCATTCATTCAAATATCAATATCAAATTGGACGGTTTATGAAATGTTGATTATAAGGTTTCACGATAAAATATCCTTGAAGCCTTTTTGCTTCTGCTTTGGAAGGTTCCAGAAATTGTTTTATTTCTGTTTTAGATGGCTTTCTATTGTGATTTAACATTCCAAATGTTCCACAAACAGCTCAGATGTTTCTATTCACATCCTAATTTCACATTAGGCCTACACTATTCTGATTGATTCATTATTTACGCCAATAAAATTGTTCCGTTTCAAATTCAAACCTACTTGTCTGCAATTTAATACTATTTCACATTACACAAAAATAACGTCTGCACAAAATTTTATAATAACTGACAATAATTTAGTAATTTATACAAATTGCCTTTTATAATGCATAGATTTACATATGTTACCAATGACTTGCATTCTACTTACATCTTTCATCTCACTAATGTCCAATGGATCTCGTTCATTTAATGAAGACTCAGACCTACACAAATACAAAAATTTGATTTAATCACACTTTGTAAAAACAATGTTAAGAGACTTATTGCAAACTAGAAAACAACATCAATTTGAAAGAATGAGGAAATTAAACAAAATTAACAAACTACACTGGCCACACAAAAGTTATTTTAAACCATACTTAAAGATTTTTGATTTGACAGCCAGAAAAAAATGTTTTAATCATTGCATTCTGCAGAACACCATCAAATCAGCTCCTGACATTTACATCAATATTTTTTACTGTAAATTTCATTATAAAAACAAGAACATGGTTATTTTTTAATATCACAAATTTGCAAGGATTCACTTTTTTATTTATGATGATTTTTCTCAAGTAAGTTCCATGAACTAAAAACTAACTAATACAATATTTTAATTCACTTTTTACATAGTTTCCAAGTTTCTTCAAACATTTTTCGTATCGTGAAAGTTGTAAAAGTCAGCTGCTTGTGAGGATAGCAATGCAGTGAAAACAACTGTTTTTCGTACTTCCACCTTGTTGAAACTCTTGCCGCAAGGGTGATTTTGAAGTGATTGTTGAAGTGATTTTAGATAACAAAGGGTGATGATCATTCAGCACAGAGTAGAATGGTGAATATTTAAATTCTTCACATCCAAAAGATTCTCGAATTAGAAACATTCATTAAATCGTCTGTTAGTGATTACACATTTTTAATTTCCAGCCCAATTTTTGCAGTTTACTATCGCTCGTTGCATTAGTAACATATCTTACATAGTAATAGAATCACTGGGGTTGATGCCAGCAATCCTCAATTTGTATTCATAGGAGTATTTAAGTTAATGAAGTGGAGTTCACAGATAAATTAGATTTAAAAATGACAACACGATCCTGACATTTATTGATTTCTTCAGGGTTTTTAATGCTTGAAACACCAGGATCTTAGAAAAACCACATACGGGAACCAGCTTTGACCAACAACACATGTACGTAATAACTTATTATAAACTAGATACTAGTAGAGTTACCAAGCGATATAAGCCCGACAGTGCTATTCACCCATAACCCTATTTCACTTACGTTATGGAACTACTCACTGTCATAACGGCCCTCGAGAACCGACAGCAACGCACAGTAGCCATAATTATAGTTTTAAATACAATCGCCAACATTTAGGCCTTAAGTTGTAGTGAGTCCCGTCGAAGTCGGCATACTGTTACAAAAAAGCATATTAGATCAGTTACCAATCCGTGCCGATTCTGCTACCATTGCCTACTCAATCGTCATCGCACTCCACACAGTTATTCCGTGGCACAGTCAGTCATTGACACTCAATCCTAATCCTGATATTGAGCACGTCACAAATGTAAAAAGACCTAGTTTGAAAAAATAATTAACTTCCTCCGATTATCCGTTTCAAAATGGCGACCGAAAACTTTTAAAATGAAAAGAGGCAATCAGAAACAGCAGGCTAAATTTGGATAAAAACGTCAAAAGTATATTTTCGTAGTCTGTTTCATTTCCTATCCAATGGTATAACTGTCAAAACCATTGAACAAAAGGTAATAGTTGAACAGTGTTCAGTAGTTTAGTTTGATGGGTTCAACACCAATAAGAACAAAGTGTAGGCAATAATTAATTTGCAAAACCAAGTTTTGAGTTATACTATTTTGATGGAAAATCAAACAGGCAAAAATAATTACTCTTTGTGTTTTTTTTTAATAAAAACGTATGGTTTTTTAGTTATTTCCATTTTAAATGTTTTAAAGCCACCATTTTGAAACGGATTGTTAACCCTTAAACTGCTCATGCTAATTTTTTGCAAAGCCAAGCCTATTTTCAACAATTCGCCAAATATAGTAATTATAAACCAATCCAAAAGTGTTCCATAGCTTTTTTGTAGAGAAAGGTTCAAAGAATTTATAATATGAAAGTAAAAAAATGATTGATGTAAAATTTACAAAGTTATAGCTCAAAAAACAAAAAATGTTCAGTAACGAAAGGAAAAAGTTCAACTTTAGGCCTACATAAAAGTAGGGCCTAGTAAACACTTTTTTGTTGCTAATTTTTTTCAAAATGTAAAAAAGTTTTGTAATTTAGTTCTAAATAGAATTGTATAAAAATATTTATCAATTTCAAATTTCTTATTTTGAAAATACCAGTTTTGATGTTCTTACTACGACTGCTAACAAAACTGGCCTAGTTTGAATAGTAATTTAGGAATTACCCCTTGCCCAAATATGAAATAAGTAAGTATAGAGAATAAATCATATAATTTATCCATTTACTTATAGATTCTCATTTTGTAAACTATAATTCACATTGTATTACTTGTTTCACAAAATTAGAATAAACTGTCAAAAGTGTGTGTGGATAAAGGGCATACAAAGTGACCGTTAGAAGAACGTGGGAATCAGACTTGCGTTGCGATCTCAAGTGGAGGTTTGAATTCTACAAAAGTCTGTATTTTCCACTCCTGTGTGAATAACATCTAACTAGTAAAATCTAGTTTACTTTACACAAAACGAAAGATCGAAGTTTTCCCTACAAAATGATATAAAGATATCAATAGAAATACAACCAATTGTAAGAGATATCTCAAATGCAAAATGTGCTGTTTTGTTAGTTGAAAACTGCCCAATTGCAAGGGTTTATAAAAACCTTTATATTTTCAAACCTATAGGATACAAATATACCTAGGCTATAATTTACAATATTGTTTTGTAGAATCAGAATACAGTGTTGCATTATTCTATCAATGACTTGGCATAACTTTACTATTCGACCCTATCCTAATATTTTTGCAGACAACAACGTTGTTTTACATTCTACTGTTAAATGTTGAATACAGGTAAACATACTGTGTCTAGGTTAGGTTAGAACCTTTTACGTATTTCTTTATTATTATTTTTGCATTTCTGTTAGCTCTAGGTTAGCCTAGAGTCAAATAGTAAAGTTGTGCCTTCGATTTTAGTTTTTTGCACTCTCTAATAATTTGTTACTTTGACTTTGTCATTTCGAGGAAACGAAAGCTAATTTTTAAGTATATGTTGTTCAGGATATACCGTAACGTTCCAATCACATCTCAGACAAATATTCCAATAGCAATTACAAATATTCAAACATGACTAGGGTTAGGTTAAGTGAGACCCAGGCCAAGCGAAGGGGTTAAGTGCGAAATGTCAACTCAATCACTAATCTAGAGTTACAAATTATTTAGCGGAAAAAATAATGGCAGTTCGCTGGTACTAGAAGGGTTTCCAGACATACATTTATAGGTTTTTTTATTTTTACCCCATGAGTATCTCCGTGTATTACACAATTGCCCAGTTTATTGCCATCGGGAAGACATCACCCAACTCCCTGTACCCAACTCTCAGCACCCAACTTTCTGTATAGCGACAGGATGTTACAAAGTGATTCACGTGTTATTTTTATCTGAATTAAGTTAAAATAAGGAGAATGTTATGTAATTTCACAACAATAATTTAAATAACTATAGTTTATTCAATTATTTAACTATATTTTGTACTTGAAAGAATATAAACCCTATAAAATAAAAAAAAAAATAGGATACTTTACTACCTTAATATTTATGGTATGTTAAGGGCATAATTAAAAATTCATAACTCGTAAATTTAAAAATCGTACTCAGGTTTGGCTATTGGTAGATGTATTACATACACATAGTTATAATACTACACTGTCATTATATCCAAATTTAAGTTTGGGAAAGGGTTATACGCCAATATTCTAATTCTTTACATATCGCGGCGTCAATGTATTAATGAAAATTCATAACTCGTAAATTTGAAAAACGTGCTCAGGTTTGGCTATTGATAGATGTATTACATACACATAGTTATAATACTACACTGTCATATCCAAATTTAGGTTTGGGAAAGGGTTATACGCCAATATTCTAATGCTTTA
>JAGFPH010005129.1:78138-93451 GCA_018207615.1 Philaenus spumarius
AAATTTAGGTTTGGGAAAGGGTTATACGCCAATATTCTAATGCTTTACATACCGCGGCGTCAATTTAATATTGAAAAATCATAACTCGTAAATTTGAAAAACATGCACAGGTTTGGCTATTGGTGATGTATTACATACACATAGTTATAATATTACACTGACATTAGGCCTCTATATCCAAATTTAGGTGTTGGAAAGGGTTATACGCCAATATTCTAATGCTTTACATACCGCGGCGTCAATTTCCTGATTAAAAATTCATAACTCGTAAATTTAAAAATCGTGCTCAGGTTTGGCTGTTAGTAGACGTATTACATACACATAGTTATAATACTACACTGTCATTATATCCAAATTTAGATTTGGGAAAGGGTTATACGCCAATATTCTAATGCTTTACATACCGTGGCGTCAATTTCCTAATTAAAAATTCATAACTCGTAAATTTTAAAAATGTGTTCAGGTTTGGCTATTGGTAGATGTATTACATACACATAGTTATAATACTACACTGTTATTATATCCAAATTTAGGTTTGGGAAAGGGTTATACGCCAATATTCTAATGCTTTACACACAGCGACGTCAATGTATTAATGAAAAATTCATGTCATAACTCGTAAATTTGAAAAAAGTGCTCAGGTTTGGCTATTGGTAGGTGTATTACACACACATACAGTAGTTTTAATAACACTCTGCCATTATATCCAGATTTAGATTTTCGAAGTGGTTATACGCCTATATTATAAGGCGTTTCATACGTACAAGTCCTAATTCTAAATTCATATTTTTATTCTGCATTTTTGCCTAATACGCAGAATGACAGTACGCTAAATGAATCATTTTTCGAACACCAGAAGGTGCAAAAGATTTTAAAGTTATAATTGCGTTTTTTTGTAATGTGTGATGTCGTGTAAACTGAGAGAAGACTTTGAAAATGGTTTTTGTGATGCTGAAACTGCAGTCAGTGTTTATTGACTAGAAAAGGACCACTGAAGGTAATCAATTCCAAATTATTAATTAGGCTATAACAAGTGATGCAGGTAGTAGGATTCATAATTAATAAAAAATCATAACTCGTAAATTTGAAAACCCTGCTCAGATTTTGTTATTGATACCTAGTAGTTGCACCAATGTATGCACCCAATTGTAATGCTACTACTTGCGCTAGTTTTTTTGTTGGTAATGGTATTAAATCCATCTATAAAACTGCAGCCTAAAATCTTATTAATATGGTGAAAAAGATCAATAATTGTGAAATAGTCAGAATAATAGTTTACATAATAGCTATTAACACTGCAAGCTTTGTAAATATCTTCAGCATGTAAAATATTGTTGGAATTATATTTTTTTAAAGTAAGTACAGTAGAGCGTTGATAATCCGAACGTCAATAATCCGAAACATTAAAAACCCGAATGCGTTCTGAGGCAGCCCATGCAAAAATTTTCGTTTTCTCAAATTCCAATTATTGCGTCGTTAAAAATTTCACAAAAATCTTCATAGCCGTTTGACATTATTATCTCTTTTAAACACTTCTTAATACCTGCTCTCACACGCCCGCCACAACAGACTGGCTGTCAGTATTTTCACTGTCATGCCCATAAGCTGCTTTAGCGCTAGCAGTAAACATGCAGAAAGTTCATTCATTTCTCTTTGTGTAATCATTATAAAAGTGTGCCGTACATACAGTAGTGTACTATACAGTATTTTTTTATTTTTCGTTTGTGTTAACTACAATGTACAAGTGAACTTTTAATTATGAACTGTACTGTAATCATGTTGGCCCTACTGTGTAAGTTCAGGTTCTTCTACATCATAATATGTAAGTAGTCTTACGTACTGTATTGTAATTACATTACTGCTTGTACTGTTTAACCACTTTAATCGATTACAGGGCATATATTTTATATTTTAGCCTATATGGCAGTTTTGGTTGTTTTCAAAAATCCGAACAAATTGATAATCTGAACCCCCCTCGGTCCCAATTAGTTCGGATTTTCGACGCTCTACTGTACATTAAAGTGTATCTAATAACGTCGTGTTTGGTGTCATTTTTCATATTTTTCCGAACTTTTCAAATAATATATGCAATAAATGTTTAGTCAGTTAAATCTCCCTCAGGCGATGCTAGTCGGGTGACACATTATTGAAACAGGTTGTAAATTGTAAATGCTGGAGTTATACCCTTGACGCCCCTAGACAACCCCAGGTAGCTTTGGCCTTGGGTAACAAAATAAACAATAAACCATAAATGTAATATATGGCCTTAGATTCCAACAGCAATAATTACGTTTCTTAAAACCCATTGTATGCGTTTTTTTCAAAGAACCCAAACTGAAAAATATTTTTCTTTTTACAAAATGTAGAAGTTTTATTTTACATAAAATACAGTAATTATTTAAATCTTAATATGAAAATTTGTTACTTGTTAATATAATGTTGATTTTTACTTTCTGTTGAACAGTAAGTACACTATCTATAACTATTAACTATACTAATTATTATAAAGAGGTAAACTTTGTTTGTTTTTTTTTTTTTTTTTTTTTGCTTGTATGTAGGGGGTAATCACTGGAACTACTGCTGAACCGTCTGACAAAATAGTTTTACTAATAAAAAGCTACATTATCCCTGAGTAACATAGGCTAGAATTCATTTTGATAAAAGCACTTTTTTATTTCAATACTTGTAAATTTAGTCGGAAAAAAATCTTAGGTTAGGCTAAAGAATCATCACATGTATTTACATCTATTACCATAGCAACCAATTGAATAAAATAATAGATAAAACAGCTGATTTCAAACTTTGAAGCAATCATTTAAATTCTAACTTTTAGGTTAGATTTTATTAAAGTGTAGACCTGAGCCTTGCTGGTTCTTTTAACATTTATTATAATTGCTGTTATAAAATATAGTACGAAACATAATTTGATTTGAACATTTAACCTTATTTACCTTCTTAGCTTTGGAGTTTATATTAATAATATTATAAAGAGGTAAAATTTGTTCACTTATTTGTTTGTATGTAGGGGGCAATCTCTGGAACTACTGAAGCGCTTGAAAAAATAGTTTTACTAATAAAAAGCTACACTATCCTTGAGTAACATAGGCTAGAATTAATTTTGATTTAAGGGTTAAAACAGCCCCTAAAACAATAAATATTAATTGTTATATTTTCCTTAAAGCTAGAGAGCTGAAATTTTGTACATTTATTTCTTACAAGAAACATAGAAAAAGTAAACTAGATTTGCATTTAGTCGCGTGCTACTAAGGGGTGAAAATGTGATAACAACCCCTAAAACAATAAAAGTTAATTGTTATATTTTCCTTAAAGTTAGTGAACTGAAATTTTGAACATTTGTTCCTTACATCATACATAAAAAAAGTATCATAGATTGAAATTTTGTCACGTGCTGCTAAGGGGTGAAAATTTAGTAAAAATGTTGATTGTTATAACTTTTCTTAAGGGTCGGCTCTACCTGTCGGCCATGTTGGTTGACACTCCATAAGACCAATGTTAAATTAAAATCCAAATTTTTCCTTTATTTTTGATCGGATAATTATGAACGATATGTCATTTTAAAGCTATGGCCAATACGCATGCAAATGGCTTTTCCAAAATTAAGAAAAACATTTTGTTTAATATTTATTAACAATTTAAAAAATTTATTTTTAATATTTTTTTATGTTGTCACTATTAATTATAGCGAAAAAGTACCAAGCCATTTGCATTGAGAATTTCGTCCCCAAGGGTTTGGTATTTTTGTTAAAACGCTATTTGAACAATTGCGGGTTTTAAATGGATTTAGGCTGAGCAATGTCCGAGTAACCTACTGCCGCTATAGGGAGACTTTAAATATTTTTTACGTTGTAACTATTAATTGTAGCGAAAAATTACCAAGCCATTCGGATGAAGAATTTTGTCCCCAAGAGTTTGGTATTTTAAAAAAAACGCTATTTGAACAATTGTGGGTTTTAAATGGATTTAGGATGAGCAATGTCCGTGTAACCTACCGCCGCTACGCTGGAGTCGCAGGTTGCTTTCTGTTTTACTAGAGCCGACCCTTAAAACTACTGAATAAACCCTTAAGGGTCTGCTCCAGTAAACGAGAAAGCAACCGGAAACACAATTAGCTTCTCACTATATCCCTATCTAAACAGTGCAACTTCTTACAGCTGAACGCTTTGACATTGCCTCATTTCAAACCATTTTATAAATCTATTTTTTGCAATTGAGTGTTGAAAAAAAAACTGAATATCTATATTTATAAAAGCGAAATACCACTCACTCAATCATCATGATTTCTCAAAAACTACCGAACGGATTGGAATGAAATTTGGTATGTAGCTTCCTCTAGGGCCATAGGTGCTCACTAAGAAAGGGTATGAAAAATTTTGAAATTTTAGAAGGGGTTTGGGGGGATCAAAGTTACTAAAATCATAATTTCAGATCTTTTATTATTATGACAATAGTGCTTTTATTATTTAAGATCTACATATATAAAAGCCAAATACCACTCACTGACTGAACACTTAAAAAGAATACAATTACGTTAAAAAGACTGAAAATACCAACCACCACGGACAACGCCGTACAGGTCAGCTAGTTCTTTATAAAATTTCGGATCCGGCTTGCAAATTATTTTTCATTATTAATTTTTTATTGTGTTAGGAAAAACAATTCAAACTTTGCACTTACAAAATATTAATTACATAACAAATCAAAAGCATTAAAAAATATATATAAATTGCAAAACGTATGTGTATTGTGACTGTGCTTAAAATGAGACCTTGCAAACAATTTTATGATAAAAAATAAACGAAATAAATGGTTTGAAATTTAACATTGCTCTTATGGGATAAAAATCTAAGATGGTCGCCACTACAGCAGACCCTTAAGGGTCTTCTATACCTTGCGTAAAACAGCAAAAATATGCACTTCGTACTATCGTGTTTCGGACGACGTTTTTCAACCTAAAAAGTTGTAAAACATCTTAAATTGTTCTTAAAGGCTTTGTGCTTTTGTCTTATATCTCATAATTGAAAGAAATCGACGACAACTCATTTTAATCAACAGTTTAACTGAGTAAAAATCGATTACTTTTAACGCATTTTTTGGGAGTTTTAAGCAATAATTTCCATATTTTAAACTAACACGTAAAAAATATAAAGCCTTCTTTATAACTTAAAATAGTTTCCCAGATTATTAATTTATAAATAGAATCCGAAACACGTTATTACGAATGCATGTTTCAACGATTTTGCGACTTTAGTCAGACCTTTTTTATTGAAATCATACGGCACACTCAGGAGTTTTCTTCAAGGTAAAGAAGAGCCTTAATAAATTATGGAATTTAAAAATAAGAAACCACTATGTTACATCCAAATGAAAATAATTATGACATATTAGAATTTAATAATAGGGCCTATTTATATTAGAAAAACCCTGTTTGCATTTGCTTCTACGCGAGTCACCGTGGGAGTTGGCGAGTGAAGCGAGCAGGAGGCGGAGCCCTCTAGTTTTATATAAAGTCTCAGTTGCAAACCAAGCAAATATTTTATGTGATCACAGGTATACGTTTAAAAACTGCTTGGAGTTTCCCATAAATCGTTACTCTTAAATCGGAAAATTACCGTTACTTCAACAAAGGATTAAAATCGAAAACAGACATGTTACGAGTTTTATACTTCATTAGCCCAGTTTTCGTCAATTTACAATATATCTTCTTCAAAATCTATATATAAGTATGAAAAACAGCATTTTGTCGCTCCAGATTTTTTATTTTTACTGTATTTTTTATATTCCTACTAGTGATGTAAAATACCCGGGTATTTAAAACTCAGGGTAAATACCCAAAATCCATAAATACCCGGGTATTTTGGGTATTTATGAAATCGATTGAGATTAATTTACATTTACCCCTTAATATGTTATTAATTATTATCATTATATGATAAATTAGGATAGTCTATAACAACTTTGATACCTTTTATTTAATGATTTAGTAATTTTTTTAATTTTATTACTCAAAGTTTGTAAATAAACAAGGGTTTTTCGTGTCTAAAATTTAATAAGATCAGTTAAATTACCTTACTAATAAAATAGTAATCTAAAGAAAGGCTATGGTCCATGGCTATTTCAGTTTTTATCAATTTATAACTAACCAAATTAGATAACTTAAACAAAATTATTTCAGTTTGTGAATATTTAGGAATTGTTGGGTATTTATGACAATTATGTAATAAAAACAGTTGAACTTTCCATGAATAGTTTTATTGCTATTATTGTGTGTAACATTTTAGAATACTCCATAACAATTCAAAACTGTTTATAATGTTATTAAATTCAATATTTTTAAGTTAACACTTTAACTTTTATTATATTTATAAACAAAGTTGGAAAAACAAACAAAAACTTGTTACAAGTTACAACCACTTTGCTGAAAAACTACAAAGAAGAAAATTGCTAAGTAAGAGAAATTCTACAGAAATATTATGCATATTCATACTTGAAGTTTTATACTGAATCATAAAAACAAACAACAAACAAAGTGAAAACAATTTACAAAGATTTTCAAATTGGAGTTTGTACTTAAATACTTGAAAAGCTATAAAAAGTCATAAATGTTTTACAAATCTATATTAAAAATATAAATTGCTAAAAAGAACATGTTTTTGTCATTGTAAAAATGAGAAGCCTATTATAAAAGAAAAATGATGGACTGTAGGCTAAATACTCTTTAGATCCAAACTTTTGATCTTTAACCAGATTCACTGCTGCTTAAGTCCAAATTCAAGGCTTCATCTTCAGATTCCGACAAGCTTTCGGATGAGAGTTCATCAAGGGACCGTGGTCTGTCGACTTCCTCGTCTTCAACTTCTTGATGACTGGTGCCTGCTCTGGGAGTTGATGATTTCATTTCGGTTTTCTTTGGTTTAGGGTTTTTTTGTTGGTTTAAAAGATGCCAGTTGTGAGAGATGTATGTTATTTTTGAAGCTCTTGCGGTGGTCAAATGATTCCTTCTCTTGAATGTTGCTAGCTTGGCTATCCAAATATTTCTTTAAGTCTTGAGGACACTTAAAACATTTCCTAATGTGCTTTGTCTTTATTGACATTAGACTGCTTGTACGCTTTTGAACAATATTTACAAACAACACCTTTGTCTTTCTCTTTAAAAAAATCCCAAGCAGGTCCTTTTTTCTTACCCATTTTCTCTTTAAATGAATACTTAAAAAATAAATTACAAGTCTTATCTTTGATCAAACACTTAAAAACTAATAAATGGCCATGTCAAATCACAATAGTCACAACACAACACAAATCTCACTCTCACATAACTGGCTTCTAACTCATAACAAAAGAGTGTTGACAACAAGCACCTGTTTCAAACTGTGGTGAAAGTTGGACTGCGGCTCACAACACACAACAAAAGATTTGGGGGTGGGTAGGGGAGAAGGGGTTTGGGGTGCAATAAAACTAGCCAGTGATGCCACCTGGGTATGCTAAAAACTGAAAATTCCCTATGAAATAAAATCAAGACAGAACTACATCAGAACTACTATTGAATCTTACCATCCTATCCTACAGATTGAGTGTTTATTATTTTCTTAAGTTGTATACACATTCTAGGTTAAATTTTTCTCTCTTTCTAAATACTAATTATTACTTTTACAAATTCTTTTGTTTCACTTTCAATAAAATTAAATTCATCTATCACAAAAATATAAAAAAAATCCTAAATACTGAGGTCTTGGGTATTTATGCTGATTACGCTCAGAAGAAAAATGATAGTAGGGACTAGGCCTATATGAAATTTTGTTTGACACATTTTATCATCATTTTACTATCCCTACAGGGTAATAATTGTAAAAAAAATCTCATTTTATTTAACTTTAATAAAAATTATAAATACCCAGGACCTGGGTATTTAAATGCCGATATACCCAGAAGTCAAATGCTAGTACGGACCATATGAAATTTGGTTTAACACATTTTATCATCATTTTACTATCCCTACAGGGTAATAATTGTAAAAAAAAAACATCTCATTTTATTTAACTTTAATAAAAATTATAAATACCCAGGACCTGGGTATTTATGCCGATTATAATACCCAGAAGTCAAATGCTAGTACGGACCATATGAAATTTGGTTTAACACATTTTATCATCATTTTACTATCCTTAGAGGGTTATAATTGCAAAAAAAATCTCAATCTTCTCTAGCTTTGATAAAATTTATAAATACCCAGTTTTTGGGTATTTACCTGGGCCTCGGGTAAATACCCAATTTATATTTATCTACCCGCTGGGTATTTACCCAACCCACATCACTAATTCCTACTATTTATTTGATGTGTAATTTTATTTGGTATAACTAGGATATAGGCCTACTGTTTAGGCCCCTACACACATCCATCTAGATCACAGCTAGCACATCCATCAAGATAGTCGACATCCATCAACAGATGGGTACGGATTGGTCCAATTATTTAGAAAGGTAAGAATATTGATACATATTATATTATAGAACTAACTTGCAGATGTTAACTCACTAAATTGACCGAGCGTTAAGCGACGTCCTGTTTCAAGAACGTTCGGCATTTCATGTGTCTGTTTCGCGATTACGACTCGTTTGATTTTCTTCTAATTTGGCATAAATGTTTATTGAAGTCAGGAAAAACGACTTATTTTTATAAAACTCAATAGTTATAATATTATTATACTTTTAAATAAGTCACAACATATGTTACTAAAATTGTTCCTTGTTCAATTTGTCTACAGTACTAGATGAATGCTGTACGTGGCTGCAGTTCTAAGGATTCTCGGTTCGATCCCATGAATCAATAAACTTTCTTACTTTTTTAAATGTTTTCAATATTATTATGTTTCATAATTTTATAGGGTCAAAATTTTGTTTTCTGTGCCTCTAAAAATAAATCTTTTAAAAAACGTGTAAAGTAATACGATAAAACTAAACGTTTAACAAATTTTAATAAAGCATAAATTATAAAATTGTAACCTATAAAAAGTTCTTAAAACAAATTCAAAACCGATCCCTACTATGAATAAAATAAAACTTAGTTAGGTAAGTTTAAAAATACACATATAAATAGCTCTTATTCTGCTCGCAGTACAGTACCGGTAACCGTATAATTTCTTAATTATAATTAATTTATCCTATTAATAACTTCTAAATCATTTGATCTATCAATATGAAGTTAGAAAGCAATTAAAAGATAACATTTGTATCTTTATTTACATGTATAATAATGAATATAAATACAAAATTTTAATAAATAGGCCTACAGTTTTATAATCCTTATAATTGTAGGCCAACACATTTACCGAGTTAAAAATCCTCGTCAGCATAGATAGGGCTAGATTAAGTCTTTTGTTTTTAAAATACTATTTTTAAATTATGTATTTCTGATTCTATCTGTGATTTTTCACGGGGGCTTACTAGTTATATTACAATGAATAAATTAATAATGGAATATGTTGTGGGAATGTGTCCGAAGAAACGAATTGGTTATACCTACATTAATTATCTTCGTCAAATTTGTATAACAAATATATTTATGTAGCCTAATCTAGTCAATGAATGCTCAAAAGGGGGGTGTAAGAGGGAAACGGAAGGAACACAATTTTTTACTTTAGGACATTCCCTTTCCCAAACCTAAATTTGGATATAATGACAGTGTAGTATTATAACTATGTGTATGTAATACATCTAGGCCTACCAATAGCCAAACCTGAGCACATTTTTCAAATTTACGAGTTATAAATTTTTAATTAGGAAATTGACGCCGTGGTATGTAAAGCATTAGAATATTGGCGTATAACCCTTTCCCAAACCTAAATTTGGATATAGGCCTAATGACAGTGTAGTATTATAACTATGTGTATGTAATACATCTACCAATAGCCAAACCTGAGCATGTTTTTCAAATTTACGAGTTATGAATTTTTCATTAATACATTGACGCCGCAGTATGTAATAAAGCATTAGAATATTGGCGGATAACCCTTTCCCAAACCTAAATTTGGATATAATGACAGTGTAGTATTATAACTATGTGTATGTAATACATCTACCAATAGCCAAACCTGAGTACGTATTTCAAATTTACGAGTTATGAATTTTTCATTAATACATTGACCCCGCGGTATGTAAAGCATTAGAATATTGGCGTATAACCCTTTCCTAAACCTAAATTTGGATGTAATGACAGTGTAGTATTATAACTATGTGTATATGTAATACATCTACCAATAGATAAACCTGGACAGTTTTTTCAAATTTACGAGTTATGAATTTTTAATTATGCCCTTAACATACCATACCAGTAAGTGTTAAGGTAGCAAAGTATCCTATTTTTTTAAATTTTATAGGGTTTATATACTTTTAAGTACAAAATATAGTTAAATAAGTGAATAAGCTATTTTTATTTAAATTATTGTTTTTAAATTGCATAACTTTCTCCTTATTTTAACCCAATTCAGATAAAAATAACATTAAATCACATTGAAACATCCTGTCGCTACCACAGAAAGTTGGGTGCTGAAAGTAGGGGGCTGAGAGTTGGGTGATGTCTTCTTCTCCGTCAGTTTATTGGCATAACAATCTAACCCAAGTTTTGGAATAATAAACTTACCATTCACAGTTTACCTCTTCTTCTTTAAATTCCATATCATCGTTTATCTGTATATCACCTAAATCTTCTTGTTTAATTTCGTTTTCTTCTTTAATCCCATCTACCACAAAACAACTTTGGGTATCTATCAAGTCAACACAACTGTCATCTACTTGTTCAATTTCATTTAACACACTTTCTTCTTTAACGTATTTAAGAGAATAACTTTGGTCTTCAAATAGTTCAAAGCACACTTCATCTTCTTCCTTTATTTCTTGTTTTATTACCAATTCTTTTGGACCCATTTCCATGACTGCAATCTGCAACCGAATCAAGCTTTTAGGTTACTTTTCGTTCGAAAAGAAAACACAAATTTTAAAACTTTTTTTTTTGCCTATCCTATTCTATTATAGGCGAGCTTTGAGTACACATAAAGCTCATTGTTCACTGTCACTTTAATTATATAATTAAATGTTTTTGTTTTCTTCTGTTATCACTTTGTCTGTCTTGTTTCAACTTTGTCTTTTTTCTTTTCTTTTTGAATATACTCCTTTTTTTCATTTATTAATTAAATTATCTGTATTATTTAGTTGTTAGTATATTAAACATATATGTTGCTATTTATTGCTATATATATAATGTAATGTATTGTTTGTATGCGTTTTTGTTACGTACATATTACACTATCAAATAAACGTCATATTCTTTGATCAAAGATTTGACATCAAAGAAATTTGACGATTCTTTGACGAAATAATTCGTTCATCAAACTTTGATCAAACTTTGACGAATCTTTGACAAAGATTTTCAAAAAAGAATAGGCCTACGAATAAAGTACTAAAATAATATAATACGCATTTTTTAGGTAACCTCCTAACCTCAAAATAATATACGGGTTTTCTGTTTTCATTATATTCTTTCTGTTCCTTTAATTTTATATTTTTAATAAGATGGCAAAATTGACATGGAGTGTTGAAGCTGTGCAAATTGTAATTTTACATTATGAAAAAGAATATTGTTTGTGGAACATTCACAGAATGCCTATAAAAATCGCGATGAAAGGCAAAAACCTTCAGAAGAAATTACAAAAAAATATTGTTTTGCAGTCTGTGTTATTGGGGTCGGCAGTATAGCCTAAGTTTATGTTTTTTGTAAAACATTAAAGAGACTTTCATTTTGTTTACTTTATTGTAAAAGTGTATTTACAAGTTTTTGTAAGATTAGTTTAAAAATCTTAACCCCTTATTATATGAATTACGATCTTTCAACTGTAATTTTGTAATAATAGTAATAAAATAATAAAAATATTAGAATAAACCGAAACATAACCCCAAAATATATCTAATTTTATCAAAGTTGATCAAAGAATTGGATAGGTGTAATATGTATTCTTTGACAAATCTTTGTCAAAGATTTCATCAAAGATCTTTGACAAACAACTTTGACAGTGTAATATGCCCCTTAGTTACTGAAATAGATAGGATATTCTATGGACTGTCATATATATAATATGGTGTGATTCTAGGACTTGGGTTGTTATGGATATCGATATATCTTCTCGCCAGAGGTCCATCGGCCTTTCCTACTCCGAAATATACTCCGAACCCAAGGTCTCTAGATAGAAAAGGTTACCTCATAGTCATGTAAACAAACTCAAACCCCTTGACCCGTTCCCTGTCCAGTGACGTCATTATAGTATAAAAACTCCGCGCTCCCATTAAAGATGTATGTTTCGTCGTACAAATCACCTCATTTTTTAAAAAAATAGATGTATTAAACTATTTTTGGGGTTGCTGTTTTTTAAAATGATACTTAAGTTACACATTTCAACATTTGTAATTGTAAGAATATATCTTAACCTTTTCAAAAAAATTATGTTTATGTCATTAATTTGCAATTTACAATAATTACAAAAGTATAATCATACAAATTTTAATTTATATTTTTACTGACTAAAATTTAAAATAAAAAGCTATCTTGGTAATACATTTTAAATCATATAGGTAACTAAAAAGCAGTCATTAAAATTGTATTTAATATTTTAAAGTAGTATTCTTTGGAAAGCTAAATATAAGTATGACACAAAAATTAAAAACTATAAAGGCTAAATTGAATACACCATTCTAAATACTTATACTTGTCTTTTTGTAAGTAAATACTTATAACTAAGTGAATGAACCACAAGTATTTGTTTTACTTGTACTTTAAATAAGTATTCTTTTTACTTACTATTAACATTTATTTTAAACTACAAAAATAAACTTATCCTCGTAATTACTTCTTTTTGTGTCAGTAAAGAACGTAATTACTTGTACTTGTAAGTAATTTTGTAAGAACTTGTAAGAAATATTTTTTGAATTGCTAAAATAAAATAAAATAAAATTCTATTTAACAAATCCCGATTACTAGGAATTGGTTACACACCAATTTTTATACATGTTTTGTTTTAGTAGCATAATTATTTTGATTGTTTTTACAAAACATTATTAATTTGTAATAATAACCTAAAATAATTTGTAAATAACAAGCAAAATATAAATACATCAGAATTAACAAAATAGCATTCTAAAATGTATCTCTCTATGATAGCCTACATTTAAATTGTATGGAGTTTATTTAATTGGGTGGCAGTATTTTTATTGAATATGTAGGCCCATATTTAATATTCCTTGCATCAACTGTAAATAAAATATAATAGGAATAATAGGTAATATATTTGTTTGGTTTTTTTTAACACGCTTTGTGTGGGAAGTCTTAAAAGTTATAGCTTTTGCTTATTTCTTATTCAACAGACTCATTAAGTTAAATTGTTGAACAAAAAGTTATTTTCTACAATTTTAATGCAAAAGATAGCCACAGAAACTACTTTTAAATCAAAATATTAAGACAAAAGAAAATTATAATAACATTATATATGAGTAAGTGGGATTATATTATTTACTATTACAATAGAAACAAAAAATATCTAGGCCTACCTGTGAAAAGATATATCAGTTCTTCCTTCTTGTTTTGCTTTTCCATAATAATATTTGCAAGTTGCAACCGCACAAACGGAACCACCTTTAGGTTTATTTATTGATTTTCTATCCATTGTAAATAATATATTTCTTCTACTTTAAACACTTTCTATACACTAATTTAAAAAAAGTTTAAGTTTAAACAAAAAACACAAGCCGTCAAACATTCACAAATGAGTAACGCGTATAAACGTAAACGACAAAACTTTGATCACTGTCTAGTTGTACCAATAACTACGTCACAGCCCCCACTCCACTTTTTTTGATATTTCCCGAATGAGGTAACCTTTTCTATCTAAAGACCTTGCCTTGAACCAGGATTTTATCACTTATATGTATGTTATAATCTCTTATTCTTTTTTTTAAATGTCCCAGTTGTTGGGCGTCAAATTTATAATATTTTAAATTATTTCGTTCTAATAATTACTTGTAGCCTGATTTAGCTACAAATTGTGAAACCAAATTTATAAAAGAATTACTATTTCTTTACTGAAGCAATATCTACTTATATAAAGCTAGACGGTAACACTGATTCACTGACATTAATTATTAGGCACTTCCCGTAATCGGAACCCCGTCAACCTTATCCTTGAATTAAAGCTCTTGACGAGAAACTTCTAGGAAAATTGCCAGAATTTAACATTTTTTTATTTTGGAACCACCTTTTGGGCGGGAAAGATTTTTTCGATTTTTTCAATGTTTCATTTTCCCACTTTGAGCGCATTTACTAAAAAAGCGATAAGAGATAGCAAAAGATGTTAAATACAAAAGTTGTAGAAAATTAAATTTCAAAGAAGAGATTTTCCGTCAGATTCAAGATCTAATCATCCCTTTAGCCGCTATTAACCCGAGAAGGAGCTCCGGCAAACAATCCTTTAAATTTCCCATGTTAATCTTAAGGCGCGTCCACACTCATGCGCTTTTACGCGCGTCAAGGGCATGCGTCATAGCGCAAGGAGTAGCGCGTGTGAGGCATTCAAGATGCATGCGTGACGTATGCGTTTTAGGAGTTGAACGAAGTCAGTTTTGTTGACGCAAGCCATAACGCAAGCTCTCCCGCTGCTGTTGGATTTCCGTTCAATTCCTCTTTCAATTTAACCTAAAAATGTCTTTGAAGAAGTAACTTTAAATTGTATAAATGAATACAATTTACTACCAGTGTTGTGGGACAATAAAACAGAGATTATACAAATAAAGTAAAAAGAGATGACGCTTTAAATTTTTTGGAAGCAAATTTAATATGGACTTATCGGCGTTAAAATTACAAGTTTGAGGTCATATTTTTCAAAGGAATGCCAGAAAGTTTTGATGAAGAAAAGTGGCTCGGGGGCTCATGGAATCTACAATTCTTTGTGGTTTGCGTATCACGCTTTATCTTGTAGACTCCGCAACGCCAAGAGAAACGAAGGAAACTACCGCAGATAATGCAATTTCTACAATTCCAGATCAAAACAAGGTAACCAATTACAAGGTTTATTTTTTTAGTGTTTAGCATTGGAACATGTAACTTCAGAGAAAAATAATAATATTATATAATATAATGAAATTGTGATATGTAGGCCTACACAATAAAATAAGATTCACAAAAGCTAGATTTATTGCAACATACGGTAGTATGTTTCGCCTTTGTTAGGCATCGTCTAGAAACTTGTTAAAATTGTAC
>JAGFPH010005130.1:8742-32526 GCA_018207615.1 Philaenus spumarius
GTTATTCAATATTATCGTTTAAAGTTGCTTGTAATCTATATTGCACCAGACTTTTATGACACAATGTGGATAGTAGATCACAAGATTAAATTTTTTTACATTTGTACATTTATATATATATATATATAAATAAACATCTAGTTCTAATCTTTGTTAGACAACCAAAGAGAACAGTAAAACTAGAACACTTTATTTGTTTTTTTACTTTAATCTTAGAAGTAAGGATTGATTTTGTCGGAAGTAGGTCAAACTGTAACTTGTTACAAACAACTTTCAAACTTCCCCTAGTCGAGTAAACACAAAAGTCATTAATTTTCGTAAGAATTGCTTTTGATTTGTTTATTTACTTGATATATTTATTTAGTGGTAACGCAGGTAGTTTTACAACTAGAACATAACTCTTCGCCACTTGCTTACGCTTACGACTATACTGTACTAGACATTTTACTTACCCAATTATAACAATGTATCTTCTATGATACATAGAACTAAAGTAGCAAACATAAAAGTAAGGCAATAGCAATATTCAAGATGATGATATTGTTTAGAAAACAAATCTGTGATTGTAACTGAACAAAAGACCTCGTTTAGCCAGCAAGCGAGGTTTTAGTTCAAATTAATACTGCAATACTTTTAGTTTAAACACTAAGGAAGCTAATAATGACTTTACTCTTTGACTTTTCCCAGGCAATTGAAGATAAAAATATAAAGTAAATTAAAAGTAATTTGCTTAGAATATTTTTTGCTTGTATTTAATTAGTTTGTTTGACATAAAACCAAAGCATAAAATGAACATTATTTGTTGTTACTCCGCGGGACACTGACGGCATACAACGCAAGTGTAATCAAGTCATGCGACGAGTTTCAGCATGATGGATGTGATCTATCAACTCAGAAAACAGAACTGATATCCACGAAGAAGGATTATCCCGTTGTGTGCGGGCCAAGAGCCATCACTGTAAAACAGACCGTGAAGTAACTTTAGATTCTGGTCTCAGGTATTTTGAACTGATTAGACATGACTGCAACTAGAGTCACATCAGCTACAATTCGAGTTATGGCAAACATCGGCGTGCAAACGACAGGAACACGATGATTGCTAATGACGGTTACGCATACCGTTCTTCGATATGGATGCGATATTTGGAAGGAGTAGATAAATGAAATATAAATTCCTATCGGAATAAGATGGCAACTGTGCAAAGTAAAGCGGCACTTTGGGTGACATGTACCTATAGGCAGTTTTGGAACTGGTAGTGCTGGTCGGCACTGAAAAGGATGCTAATATTCTAGAGAAGAGATGAAGCTCGAGAGTAGGAAAGATGGGGACAGGAGAACAGAGATGGATGAAATGCTAGCCTAATTCAAAACATTTCCAAATGGATAAACGCATGGCGAGGTGGACGACTGGACATGGTTACTTCCAGCCGTACGTGGGGAAAGTGGAAAGCCCGGTGTGCCTGTATGACGATTAAGTAGTGAACGACTCTACTGATATACACGTTTTTCCAGTGTAAAAATGGCGGGAAAAGAGGCGTCATCGGTGAAAAGACTGGCACACTCACACCTGCCAATATAATAGCGAAAATGCTACTAAGTGAGGACTTGTGGAACCAGGTTCAGCACTTTATCGAAGTGGTTCTACGGGAAAAGACGACATAAGCCATGTGATATAACTCTAACTATATTCATTAAGTAAAAGTATAAACCTGTTTTATGGGCATGAAAGACATCACTCTGAAGTTATATTTACCGACGGTTCCAGGGTGGAGGTACTGTATGCAGAAGAAATGGAAGTTATGGTTCAGTGGGTATACCGGATGTATGTTTAGTCCCACAAACCAGCCCCAAAAACGTTTTCTGATTTTATCTAATGCATTGTCAATCAGAAAATTTTTAAATTATGTTCAATTGTTGTTGCCATTGAGTATATACTAGATAAATAAGCAAACGAAATTCCATAGCTTTAGCGCAATATACAATCTGTAACATATACTTTGTATAAGTTAACAATAATATACAATACAGTATGATATTGCTCTTAAGTTGATCATGCACTTTACCAGGTACCCATGTTATTTTAATGGGAGAGTGTCGCGCACCAAAAGCAACATCTGACTTAAGTGTTTGGGTATCTATTCTATATAAATACCGCGTCAAATTCATGTACTTTTGTAAACATTTCTTTTTAGTAAACATTTTAAACCATTTTAATATTCAAAACGAGTACAAAACAAACTGCATATTTAAATAGACTTTAACAGAACATAACTTCATAAAAATTTATGATTTTACTTACCAACTACTCGCAAATAACCGTGAACAATTTCTAGTGTGTAGATTAGTATATTCCATTAGTTGTGCCTAAAAGTAAATACTTTAGGGAAATACATACTATAGGTAGTCTAAATTTGTTCGTTACCGGTACCGCACGCGATATTTTGGCCAAAATTAATATTAACGTTTGTGTGTTGTGTTGTGTGTGTTTTTAAAGGTTTTGTACTTGTGTGACGACCTCGATTGAGCGATTTGACTGTTTTTGTACGGCCTGATGATGGAAACAGAGTGTATTTGAAACCGCGGTAGCCTTTACAAGGTGAGTAATTAGACCACGAGACGGTGTACTATAAGTACAAATTCCTTGTATATAAGCATGTGGTCTGGTTGCTATAGTACATTTATGTCTTATTTTCATAACAATTCAATATTTTCACTATGAATATTACGTGGATTTTAACTAATTTAAATGTAAACATATTTTTCATAAGCGGCTTTGCCCTGGCTTACTTATATAGAATCAAAGTAGAAGAAACATTATCTATATAAATAAAAATGTAAATGTTCCTTTGTTCAAAATCCGAAATCTCCGAAAGTTCTTCACCGATTACTTAAAAATTTGAACACAACATTACATTTTAACACAAGCATGTTTGTTTATACTTTTTGAAAAACAGCAGCATCTATTGAACAAAAATCTAACAAAATATATCAAATCTTTCATGGTAGGCCTAATGGGAGCGTCATACTAAATAATAAAAACACATGTTTTTTATTGATACAGTAATCAGCTGTTTGCTTTAATATTTCCATTAACAGCTGATTTCAAACTTTGAAAAATATATTCGTATTTCTAACTTTTAATTTAGGTTTTTATTAAAGTGTAAACCTATGCCTTCCTGGATCGTTTAACCTGTATTATAACTGGTGTTTTAAAATATTCGAAATAATTTGATTTGGACATTTAACATTATTTACCATCTTAGCTTTGTGGTTATTATTAATCCTACACCTTTATTGTGTATAGAAGGTTCCAGCGGGGTTGGCGTGCGGAGCACACAGGGGTCTCCCCTAGTATAAGAAATAAAAAACTTTAATTTTAAAGCAATAGAGAATATTTTCGGGTTCACTCCCACATCTATAACACATATACCAGCTGATCAAAAGCTTAGCAACACATGTTGATTTTATCCATTTACATTCATTACCACAGCAATTTAGCAATTTTAGAATCAGCTTATTATTATTCACAATCAACAGCTTTTTCAGGTTATTTTAACAAAATAAAAGCAAACACAGAACATTAAGTCAAGGGAAAGGCTCTCTGTAGGCCTTTTAATTGTAATTTAAACACCTGTTGTTACATAATTATATAAATAAATCACCTGCTTTTTATAAAACAAATACATAATTTCGTGTTAGGTCTATACTGAACCCCAACACTCGTTTCTTAAAATATTTACAAGGTGTGTGAAATCCACCTTACAAATACATTATACATTTTTAACTATAACCCATTTATATTATTTTTCAATATAAAAATAAGTAATGATTGTCAAATATATCCGCAATTAAGTTGTTAGGTCTAGTGTAAATACTTGTACCGTTAAAAAGATGGAATGTGTTCTGTTGTATTATCATAAGTTTATTATTTGTACTTAATTAGTTATATTTTTATATGAAACTTCTTCCTTTTTAACTAATCATTTATTTAAAGAAGTTTAATCTTAAATAAATATTAAAATTAAAAGTAGTCTATAAGTTTAATGGTAAAGATAAAAAGTTTTATTTCTAAAGCTTAGTTTAAAACAGTTTAGTCGGTGTTAATATGAATTCAGTTTTCCTTGTTCTTTGTAAAACAGATACTATCTTATATTATTGCATTATTAAATATTATATCTCTCAAGTGTTTCCACATAATAAAAAGATTATTGATTTTAAGCCAACATAATTGGCTAAGAGAATTAAAGTATTTTATTTTTTGCAACTGTTATTATGACAGCATTATTTGGAAAAATAATGAATATAGGTAATATCTTAAGTTGATATTTTGTAATCGTGAGCTTCAACTGCTTCGGAGGCTTTCTATTAATTTATAATTTAAAAGTGTGTCGTGGATTTTTATCACTCTTAAATGGTACTCGTTTTTATAATTAGGTCTAAAAGAGTATTTATACTTTAATAATGGTATTTAAACAAGTTGAATTAGTGTTAAGTTGTCAAAACCTGACTGTAGTAATTGGATAGTTGATATCATAAAGATGGTTTTACTTATAAAATATATAAAATATAATCGTCGTATAGTTACACTAAGTCGTCCTTAGTTGAACCACCATATGGGCAAGTTATATAATTAATGTGTGTTAAAGTGATTGTGATTTTAGCGAATTTCCGTAGGATAAATTAGCTATTGCAGTAATTCTTACGATGAGGTCTAAGGTCGGGGGCGTAGTCCCCAGAACTCGTTTACAAATTACAAATTTATGTTTGCTAAATAAGTGTTCGCACCCTAATGGCCACATTTTACGTCCGACGTGTTTCAAATTTGATGCACACTTTGGTTTTCTTGGTGCACACTTTGGCTCTGACGAATTCGTTAGCCGAAAAATCCAACAACCTTAAGTATCTTAAATGATCGGAAGTAAAACATTTTTGAGATTTTTTGATATTATAATAAAACTTTTTCGGGTTTTATCTGAAAAAATAAATACATGAGGCTATTCTTCAGATTCAATTTTTTACACGACTTTTAGTTCTGTAAAATACCATAAAAGTACTCGGTTCAAATCCACGTGGTACAGCTTCTGAACCGGGGCTGGGCCAATTTCACAAATAATTGGTTGAAACCTTAAAACATATAAAATTAAATTTGGAAATTTACTCAATTCACGTAAGCGGTTCAGCTCCGTGATCGAATTATTTTTATTTACGAACTTGGAAGAGAGATGTCATTCTGTAAATGGAGTAAATCTCCTAAATGTGCCGTGAAAAGAAGTCACATGACGCACCAAAAGTAAGTTCTGTAATGGTTATTCCTGAACTTGTATACTAAAAGAACGTATGGCTAAAACTAAAAACTTAACTTAAGACTTGAATAAATTAAGTGCAATAACTTTATATTTGAAAAGTTTAGTTTAAATTTAAATTACGTAGGTATTGTTTGAACGTATACGTTATTAGCCGTTTCAAATTTCTAAAATAAAATTATTAACCGTCAATAAGTGCATAGACAGCAATACAGTTCATACGTATGTTTAGTTCACCAATCAATATTGTTATTTTTAGGAACACGTTAGTTTCGTAAATTTATTAAAATACTGGATGTACACACGACTTTGATCACGTGACATAACGGCCGAAAATACCTTAAAGAAGAACTATCAAACCTTTTTTGAAATTTTGACCCCTGAGATTGAGTCCGAGAAAAAATTACAAATATGAAAGTTGTCTCGGATTTATCTTAAAGTCTACCGTTTAAAAGCTACAGCTGTTTCAAAAGTCAGTAAACCAAAAAGTTTATGACAAAAATGCACACTTTTTTTGTAAAACCTAATAAACTATACAATCTACGGAATCAGCTAAGTGGCCCTTTGAAAAAAAACTCGGACAGCTGAATCTAATTAGTGCCTCAAATCGAATAGAGGGTCTACCAGCCTAAAATTATAATCAGAAACGAATCCAAAAGAGGACGAAATAATCGTTTTAAGTCTCCAACGACGTCACAACGTTTGAACGAATTAACTTTTCAAACCTTCTTGAATAAATGCTGGGTCTAACGGCTAAAACCCCAGCTTTGCACGTTCAGCCGTGCTCATTAATTTTATGACGAGATTTTTTTACATGCGTTGATAGTTTACAAGAAATTGTCTGTAACACCTGAAATACGGAAAACTTAGAACTATAAATATTTTCAAATAATGTAGAGCAGCGAACTGAAACAACGGAATTGTTGCTACAGGAATAAAGAGGTTACAACGTATTAAATCTAACTCTACAATGTTTACCACGCTATCTTGTGTATTTGTTCCATCGAGTGTGAGGGTATATGGGATGAAAACTTTTGCAGTAAAAACTTTGTCAGTAAAAAGAAGATCTTGTTTATTTTACTTCAAGTAAAATAAAAGTTGTGATGGATATTGGTCGGAGAATACGATAACAGTTATTTAATGTCTTGAATTATATCTCTGTTTTTTTTTTAAACTTAAATAAAGTTTATTTACGGAGAGTCAACGTTTGAAACTTTAACCAACTTGCCTAGCAAAATGTAATATGTAAATAATTTACGTGGTTAACCATTTATCCTATAAGTATTACGTTTACTATGTAGTTTGTAAATTTAGTATAATATTTCATTGTTATTTGGCGCAACATCTATGAGATATATTCTAATATTAACTTCGGATGAAATAAGTTTTATTTTACACTCTTAACTAGTCCAAAGTATTCAAAACAGTATAACCATTCTCTAATTCTAACACAAACACTCGTTTAATAATCAAACGCGATTCAACGACAAAGTTTTCATATTCAGCGATACATGAGCTACAGCTAACAACTTATAATTTAAGAGTTATAACTTAGAATTATAAGTTTTTAGTTGTAGCTCGTGCTTCGCTGAAGATGATGACTTTGCCGTTGAAACGTGTTTGATAATTAAACGTATGTGTGTGATAATTAGTGTATTTTGAATATTTTTGACTAATTAACTATCACTCATCAAGGTCAGAGTGTTTGTTTATAGATAGTTCCAAGTTTGTTTCAAATGTTTCACACTATATTAAAACCTCCCTTGAAGGTTACAAAGGTTAACACTATACATTTTATAAAAATGAAGTATTAAATTAATTTAACAAATCCCTGCAATGCAGTTTCCTTCTAAAATATAATTATTTCTAAATTAGTATTTACTTTATATTAACTTATAAAGTTCTTGTAGTGAAGAATTCCATAGTCTACACAGCGAATGTATGTTGAATATTTAATTATAGTATTTTTATTAATTGTTAATTTAAATTTTAGATTGTGATTAAAATTACGTAAAATTAGTTGTTGAAACTTAGTGCAGCAATACCATTTAGGAATTAATTTGACTACTATTTTAAATAAGAATATTCCGAGAACATTTTAGTACATATGTTTAAATATGTATTACACTGTAAAGTATTTATCTAAACACACAGCATAAAGCATGATGACAGTTTACAACAACACACATTACTAGTAATATTATACCGTTAAAAGACATAAGACCTTGAGTACGCTTTCTGTTTCGTAGTTTTCCACCTTATCAACTCCTATAATATCGAGTGTATGTCAGTAGGTCCGTGAGTAACAACAACAGCTGATTTCACCTCTCATCTCTAATACTTAAACAAAATGTTGCTTTGATTGTTATACTTTGGGGTTATGTTTACAGCAACAACCAATAATATAATGTCTTGTGAAGTAGCCTATATTGTTTTAAATTAAATATGAGTTATAGAACTAATGAAGGGTTTATACGTTATAAGATTTAATTTGAGGTTATAAAATGTATATAAATACAACCTTTTATCATCAATATATTAATGTACTGTATATAAACATAATGACCATACCCATTCGTTTTGAAGTTCGGACGCTTTTGTACATTTTCCTATAACATCCAGCCTAAACACAGTCAATTATTAATTTCTTCATGATAATATTAATAACTTCTAAATCACTTAATATATCAATATGAAATACAAATCGATGGAAAATATGTATTTTTTTATTATTAGTTATCTTTATATTCCTAACTGTACACACTTACCTAGTTAAAATCCACCTCAGCATAGCCTAGACTACCTACTTAAGTATGTTTTTTAAATAGTTTTTTTTTAATTATGAATTTCTGATGATTTTTCGCTTGAGCTTACTAGTATCATAATAATAAGAGATAGATTAGTAATAATAATTATGGATCTACACTGACAGTGAACGTGCTATATGGCTTGTTGATGCTGGATGTTGGAGAATGAATTAGTCTGGGTGAAGTGTCTCTCTTGCTTTTACCTTTAACCATAAGTTTAGCTGTAAGTCAAGTCCAGCACTAGTTCTGCATTGGTTAAATCGTGACTTTACAATCCTGACAGTTCCCTCGGAGGATTCCTTCCGAAAAGGATTCACACCATCTCCTGGGGGGCCTATCAGCCGGTACCGCATCGAGGAGACGATATACTGTATATAAGGAGTCTCTTTTTCATACAAGTCTTAAACGGGGAATTACGTAAAATTAAAACAAGATGTAAATCACTCTAAATGTTCAATTTTGAACTTAAGGTTAATTATATAGTGCAAGGTCAGGAATTACGTTTTTCTGCTTGATGTATTGATGTACAAGACCCTGACTGAGAATTAAACAAGAGCGTTTTACCGGTAAGTGATATGCTCTGCCCAGTAAGTTGACCTAATCACTACTGAAATTAATCAATATAGTTTTACTTGTTTGCTTAATTTTATTTAACGAACAGACTGCCTACAACTTTTAAAAGCCCTGAGATACTTTAGTTTATTGCCGAATTGAAGACGGGTGCAATTTTGGAAAGATGATTAGGCAATACAGGTTTTCATAGTATGAAATCGCGGGTAAAGCTGGTAATAAATAAAAATGTAAATAAATCGCATACAAATTTAATACGTGCAAATATTAATGTTTTCTCAAAACTTTCTCCTTTCGGTGTTCAACACATGGCTTTAAGGGTTTAAATTACGGTGATAAAAATGAATAGTTTATTCATAATTCATTAATGTGTACATAATTGTCAAACTCTTAATTATAAAAAAGTATATAATATAATTGAAAAGTAATAGTTAATGTCAATTTTTAATAATGTTTAATATTATGTGTTTATGTTTAACTTATCAAAGTATTTAATAAATCAGAACGTATGACAATAAAAGTGAATATTTAAAAGACGTACGAATAAAAACAGCTTATATGAGATTATAAAATGTCTAAACAGAATACTTTTAACGAGTGTAATAGTTTATACTAAAAATGCTTGGTTTATTTTATGTTTAGTAATAATAACTAGAGATTAAAAATGTGCCTCCGTAATGAATGCACATTACGGAGATAATTGAAGTGATAGTTGATTCAATAAAGTGTCTTCGCGTAGTTTAATAAATATAATAAAACATTGAATCAAAACAATTAACATTTAACATTTATTATGTTTTTTAGTTTCAATGTTAATTGCATACATTTAAATTAAATAATAGTTAATTATAATGACGTTATAGGTTATATAAATTTACTGTGTTGTTCTTATTTATTTTATTTCAATTTATTTTAACCGAGACAAAGCGGACTCCACCCCATGCTAGCTTCGCTCACAGACCCCAGCGGCGAATAGTGGCGAAGCAAATGCAAACAGATTATGTTATATATTTTCACGGTATTAATTAGGACACATATTTTTTACTTTTATATAGAAGAGAGTCAACTTTCAAGTTATAAAATTTTACGGATATGACTACGACGTTAAAGTAATATTTCAAACTCATGAATAGGCATAGTAAAAAATAAAGTTGGTAAAATTTGAATTATGGTAGCCTTTTCTTTGTTTGTATTTGCTATTACTTAAAATCGAAAAAGAAAAAATAGTTGGTTTAGAATTACCTGATTCTAAATTTGCACAATTTGGTTGGAATGGTAATCAATTTAAACGCTTTCAAGAGATGTTTGTTGATTCATTACAGACGTAACCAAAAATTGTGTTGACCTTATGATCCAAATCACATGTTTTATTTGTAAAATGTAACAACAGATGTTTGAATTATAATACAGTAGTAAGACCTATTCTTTTATTTTTGGTTTTTGTTTGTTTTGTTAACATAACCTAACAAATTTGGTTGTGAAAAATAATTTACCGATTCTAAATGTTCTAAGTTGTTTTGCTATGGCAATAATAGCCTACGTACCTAAAGGGAAATTTTAACTAAGTCTATGTGTACAATTATAAGCATTATTTGTTTAAATGTATTATTTTCATAATTTATTATTATAATATATCAAGGAAGATAAAAGCATTATTTTATAAACGAGTTTTATATCATATTGACATATAAAATAGTCAAATGTTGTAACATTTAGATATGATTTTTAAAACTGTAGGCTTATTTGTTAATAGTTTGTACTTATATACATGTATATACATAGATGAAATAAAACAATAACACACAATCTCACAACAAATACGTTTAATAAATCAAACGCGTTTCAACGACAAAGTCGCCATCCTCAGTGATAAAGCTACAAAAGCCGAAGTACAACTGAACTCAGCTTGTATATTATTTACTCATATTTATTTATATGTATATACATGACAACAAGAATTAAAAAATTCATGATTTAAAAATGTATGTTTATATTATGTTATACGACGATGTACGAATAATTCTGAAGGTAAACAAATTAACATCTCTTCTTGAAACTTGAACCTTGGAGCATTATAACGCATTAGTTCTATATCTCATATTTAAAAAACTAAACTTTACACGACGTTTATATTATTGATTGAAGTTGTAAAGATAACTTGAAAGTATAACCTACGATGGGGTTTTGCTTAGGTACTACTGATGATAATTGAAATCAGCTGTTATATATTCACATTTACATTTTAATCACGGACGTAAGGAAGTACTCATGGGGATTTACACTTGCTTTTAGTTGGCTACTGTATTACACTAGTTAATAAGCTCTTGTGAAAAATCAAGGGCAGACTAACTTGATTCTTATTCGCCTGAAAAATATAATAACAGTTCGGGAAACGGACGTGACAGAACAAATTTCGCATTCGACATTTTTTAATGAAATACCTGAAATTTATTTTGGAAAACAAAACAATACATTTCAATCACAGGCATATTTAAATCAAATATATCTAATACAGTCATTTAGACAAAACTATATTATTGTTCACTTTAAAATTCACTAAAGTTTTCATCTTTAGTAGGTCTGTAAAATAACGAAATTCAGCACATGCATGTCAGGAAGCAGACATGATAAAACGAATCAGACGTATCAATGTGCATTATTATTCCTACTAATAAAAAGGTACCCTTAAATAATTCATTTAGTTGTAGAAGTATTACAGATAGATGATGTACGGAATCAGCTATTATAATTATGTTGCCGAATAGAAACTTGTGCAATGTGCATGCGCTATACTATTTTAATAATCAAGTACGTTCGGACGAATAATATCTTTTATAGGTTAAACAAATAAAAGAGCACTGGGGCGACAAAATCACACCGATTTGAATAAAAACCCCGAACCACAAAACAAGGAACAAAAACAATAACTAAACAACTAAATTGTAAGTTGTGTTTAATACGTTACCCTCATCGGCGTTTTTATTCAAATCAGTTTGATTTTTTATAGGAGTTAATTATTAAATTTAAGTAACGTAATTTTAATAGCAACCTTCATTAGAAATAAGAAAATTTTTCGTTTTAGAATAGTAATGAAATGTATTATCTTTCAAGTAAAAATTGTAATTGTTTTAATTTGTATTGTTGCTATAATATTGGTTCAATATTACTGTAACATGAAAATGGGCATTACTACACACACTGTCCTGCGACATGAAAATCCATTTCTCTAAACAAAAATAATATTAGTTTCGTTTTAAACAATGCAGAACACATTAAATTATTACCTTTTGTTTTATATGGTTTACATAGGTACATTCAAAAAGGTTGACTACTAAATAAAATAAAACTTGTTTCTTTAAATATTTAACACGTTCACTGCTAAGGACGCACATGTGAGCTTGACACTGTACCCTATGAGAAACGGTTTGTTTGAAAATAGAAGTAACATTATTATGAAAGTTGATTTTTTATAAAGAAATAAAAATTTAAAACAGGGTTTGTACATTATTAAGTATGAAGTTTGTTTTGGGATACATTTGCTAATTTGCAGTATCTTTAGCTTTTAAATATTTTTTTAAAATTTAATTTAATTTGTATAATGTTGTTAATTAAACATTAATAACATTTATTTACCCTATAAACAAGTGATTGCAACAGGTTTGTTAAAAATCCTTTTGCTACTGAAAATGCACGGAATTTCAGAAAGTACAAATAAAGGAAAAAAAACAACAACAAAACAATTTAAACTTTTAGAATTATTTAATTAACATTTTATTAAACGTAAGTTTTATTTTGTCGTGTTCATTAATTCAACTGTTACCGAAATAAAATCTAAATGTCATTAGTGATATATAATGAGTTAATATTACTTTAATTAAACTAATTAATGTATATTTACAGTTTTTTAATTAAAATTCAAGTACAACTTGAAATTTTAGATCACACTATTTAAAGCTCTGATTACCAACCACATTCAAAAGTTCACGATGCTAAAACCTAACCGTTAGCAAAGGGGATTTTAATTATAAAACACGTGAAAACGACCCGTGAATTGGGATAATTGAATCGTTAGCTCCAGTCTTACCCGGTAACTCACTATTAATAATTAGATATAATTTACTCTATAATAAATAATCTTTGTGAAGAATTTTACTTTTCCAGCTATTCGGGAAATGCATTTTAATTTGTATAGTGGGCGTGTCTAGCCAGAAATAAAAAAGGCTTAACATTTAGGGCTCAATTTTGTACAGCGACTTAAGCTTAATCTATTTTTCAAATTATAAAATTTCATCTTATATGAGGGTAAAAAAACCGGGTGAATTGCTTCATGGAAAGGCACACAGGCATGGTTGCAATGAATTCCAGAGCATACATAATGTATATATTATTTATTTTCTGTCAAATGTAGTCTGTATTAAATTTGTACTTTATCTTTTATGTGGCTACATGTTTCGCTGCCACAGGCAGCATCATCAGGCCAGCTATCTATTTTCTATTTGACAGAAAATAAATAATATATATAAAACATGTGTAGTTCTAAGGCTATCAGGAATGAATATGAATATACTAAATAACGTCACAGTGAGTGGTTTATTAAACATAACAGTATGAAGCTCCGCGTGAGCAGAACAATGTGCAATACCACAAAATATGATCATTTCTATATAAAAATAAAGTTTTACAATTGAAATTTGTTTATTATTAGTGTGTGCATTCCAGCAAATAATGTCCACCATAGCTAAGATGAGCTATTGCAGTGAATTAGCTAATAAGCACAGATCATAGTCCCAAGAACACGTTTTGGGTGTCATTAAATATTTTATAGAAATGTATATATGTCTACGCACTCTGACAGCCACATTGTAAGTCCGATTTGCACCAAATTCAGTACATACGATGGTTTTCTCAGACGATCAGAAGGGTTCAATAGCCAAACACGTCCAACAACCAGAAGTATGTTTTTTTTTGCTCGGAAGCAAACATTTTTCGTTTTGTTTATCTGAATGAAATTAAAAAAAAAAACATAGGATATTATTCTGCACATTTTGTTTGTTTAGACGACTTTACTGGCCATCTGGTTGTCAGAAATCAGTTAAAACGTAAAATGTAAAATACCATAAAAGTATAATAAAAGCGAGTTTGTCCGCGGCGAGTGAAGATAAGCAGTCTATAATCCAAGGCAATGGCTGATTTCACACTTACCGACTCGACACTGACACGACATCGACACGATACAGCAATAGTACCGATGTTGTCACGATATCGGCAGACGTCTTTCACATTCACCGACTCGATGCCGATACCGACACGACCAATTGTACAAGCTATCGTGTAGATTGACCCAAAAAATACATAGGACAAACAAGGAAAAAAAGTTTAAGGAACATAATCCGTCTGCCAACAAATTACATAGCTAATAAAAAAAGTAAATGTGCTGTCGTGGGACCCCGTCAGGAACGAAGTTCATCACGCCTTTTCTTCAATTCTTTTACCAGCCTTAAAGGCAACATACATAATTTTAATCTTTCAATTGCCGTTTATTATTAGATTGTTTTTTATACAAATATTTGCTGTTTCCATACGTTTAATGTTATTATAATAAAGGTGTAGAATTAATTATATCATCAAAGCTAAGATGGTGAACACAGTTAAATGTCCAAAAGGTCTTATAGTCTTACCCATAGTGCCTCTCACTCATTTGTATACAGCTCAACTGTCCAATCCGTAGTGGCCCTGTGTTTGTTTTATACTTCTACCATATGTATTAATTGTAAATAAATTCAATAAACATAAAATGTTGGATCACTGTCTAGGCCTAACCTAAAATTATTGTGTGTTTGTTTAATTTATTTTACCTATTTTAACGGCAAAATACATACAATGATTTTAGGTTAGGCCTAGACTTAAAATTATTTTCTAGGCCTAACCTTGCATAAATACTGACACAATTTATGGGCCTATAAAAATTATTTTCCGATATCTTTATTCGGTGAAAAATTGTTTGTTCATGTCTTCAGTAAAAAAACAAACAGGGCTTACTTTCCATAAGTTCAATTAATGTCACAACTTCATATTTAAAATGAGACATATTTATTATTTATCTTAACAGAAAAAAACATTTAACGAGGCCAAATTATTATTGATTGATTACCATAGCAACAAGTAAACAAACTGAGACGATATCGTACCGATAAAGAAGGGAGACCAGCTGCAGCTCGCCGACATGTCGGCGCCTGTAACGACACGACACCGATATGTCCGTGAGTGTGAAAGCTACTCTTAGTTTAAGTTAGTTTTCATGACCGACGACATCGTTCCGATATCGTGTCGGTGCCGAGTCGGTGTCGTGTCGGCAAGTGTGAAATCAGCCATTGAGGTGCAAACTCGTAAAGCTATTCAGTGCCTTCGTGAGTAGTCCAAACCCTAAAGATATAAACTTAGATTCAAAAATTCGTTCAATTCCGGTAAGCAGTTCAGCTGCTTGGTTCAATTATTTCAAATTTATTTAATTTACTATTTATATTGTAAGGAATTTCTATTATAAGTCCTGTAACCTATGTACTATATGAGGAATATTGGATAACATTAATAACATAGTTTTATATAATGATTTTTGCTAATATAATGACTGTTTCTTTGTAAAGTCTGAGCGCTGTAAAGTAGATTGTGTTACAACTCAATCAGTTTGTCGAAACCTTATTCCTTGCTCTTCTTGTAAGAACAAAGAGACGTCAGCTGTACAGAAAATACGAGACGTGTAATTTGGGTAGCTCTAACTGCTCTCATGACAGTGAATTTCTTTCCCTACTTCATGATAGTGAGTATAATTAAAATATAATGTACCGTATATAAATTATTGCAAACATTATTTGAAACTATTCGTACAACCACTTCATCTATTAAAATCAGTTTGTTTACAATTTGTTTACTTTAATGTTGGTCTACGACAGATTTATTATGAAGACATAATAAGATAAATTTTGTTCAAAATCTGTTACCATACAAATCATTATTATAATATACTGTAGTTTTGGTTACTTTTATTAAACAAGTTTTATTCAGGAATTTGGAAATCAGGTATCAGGACAATCAGGCAGTAGTTTTGAATGTACTTTAAGTGAACTTATGTAGAGCCGCATTTACAAAGTCTTACAAGACTTACAAAGTCGTCATCCTCAGTGATACTTTTGCTACAAGTAGTATATTATAACAAAATATATACACATTATAGAACTAACCTATTATAACTAGATTGTTGTAGCACTAGTTTCACTGATGATGACCATTTTGTCATTGCAACGCGTTGCAATTGTTTACACATTCTGTTAACTCGAATTATTAGTTTAGCTCTTTTATTAAATACTAATTGTATTATATATTGATAATTTGTTTAAGTATCTGAATTATGTTTTATAAAAATTCCATTGTTACGTAAAGCAAGGCAACGAAATTGTTTAGTAAACACATGTCTAAATCACAACCTACCGCCACTGTATTTAGTTGCTTATTATATCAAATGAAATAAAAATACAAAAACGAGAGGAATTTTTGCTATAGCTTCACCAGTTGCAATGCTGTTCAATAAAAACAAAATATGAATTAATTTGCAATACCAATCAATTAAGTCGAGCGCTTTTTTTACTGTTAACCTTTGATCGAGTTTTGACAGTTACACCATTTGATAGGAAACTAAACTGGCTACAATAATGTACTCTTGATGTGTTTTGTAAAAGTTAGTTTAAATTAAAATGTTTAAATGGCAGCCATTTTAAAAAGGAATACTGGGAAAAGTTTATTATTTTTGTCAAACTAGGTAGGTATTATCCAGGAAGACATGAAAAATGTCAATTAAATCATATAAGCTGTTATAGAGATATAAAATATTTAGAAAAAAACATAATGGTGGATGCCTGGTAAAAATACCTAAATTTAAATGAACTTTTACCTTAGTTTCATCAGCGGAATAAACCTAAATGTTTCTCTGTAAAGTGTGATACATGTATATTTTGCGACAGTCTATTTTTAAACTATTGGACTGTTGTACTATTAAAATTAAAATAAATACATATTTAATTTCAAATATATCCCGTCTGCAATATTGTGCAACGCGAGGTATACAGCTCACAAAGCAAACAATACAAGAGGCTTTGCAGGATTATACCACAACCTGCAGCCAGTTTGGGATTATATCTACAATAACAATTATTACAGAGAAACGTGATAATACGCCGATGTAGAGGGCTTAGGTCCTCTAGTAGTAAACAAAACCTGGATTGAGGCTCGTATAAGCCTTCTAAATGCGAAGTTTAAAATTTTACTGTTTTACAACAGGACAAATTTTAGAATTATGATTTCCTATTGTTAAGTTTAGGATAATGTTAGCAAAATAAAGATAAACATTTTAATTAAGTGTTATCGTTTGTTGCTTTAATAAGTGAGTTGTAAAATATAATTAGTCATATTGGTAATAAACAGCTGTTTTGTGACTAGCTGTACACTCGACTTTGTCCACGTGCAATAACTGCCGAAAATACCTCAAAGCAAAGCTATAAAAAAACTATCAAAAGTATTTTTGCATTTTCGACCCCTTGGATCGATTCGGGGGAACAAATGTAAAACATGTAAGTTGTAGAGAAAATCTAAATTAGCAACCATCTCAGCGATTGCAATGTCTACAGAATCGGCTCAGTAGACATAGAATGCAAATTGAAAGACTAACAACGGACTAAGAAACAAAGTACATTAAAAAACTACTTAAGATTAAAATGGGAAAATTTAAATGCCGTACACTATTATGGGGTCATAGGCAAACACTGAGAAATTATTATGGAAAAAAATAAGATTTTAAAGTGTAAAAATATTGTATATTCGGGTACTTCCAGCCCTACAACAGATAAAACAAAGCCTAGCGACACTTGTTTGTTGGATAGCAACCGACTTAAACGATTTAGAATCATTTTGCTATAATTTATTACCAACAACATTTTTAGGTTAGGTTAGCAAAATAATGGAAAACAAAAACAAAAATCATAGAAAAATGCTTACTGTCACAAATTCACACATCTGTTGTTACTTATTATAAATAAAACAGCTGATTTGGATCGAATACGTAATTTTAGGTTACGCATAATATGCTGAACCAAACGTTTATTGAAAGCATTTTACGTTATTACAAAAAAAAAAAAAAACAACCTGAAAAATTTATAATCAGGTAAATATTTTTCACAACAACCGCTTTTCTAGATAAGGTAAAAGCAAACACAAACAAAACACAACGAAAATTGATTTATTCGTTTTAGGTATTTTAGCCTCCGGATTAGGGTGTACGAATAATAATTTAGGTACGTACCTTTTGAAAACGTCAATTCCTATTCCTTATTCGTTTATTTGTGGATGACCGGTTTCAATCTCTTCATCTGACCATTTTCAAATCTTGCACTATATACAAGTTCCGTTCAACCGAACATCGTTAAAAACATTTCACACAACACTTACATAGACACAAAACACATCACAAAACATTTAAAACATTGATTTCTGTATTATTAGTCAATCATCTTGTGTTACATATTATACTGTTTCCTTTAGTTGGTAGTATCCTATTGTTTTGAAATATTGGTTAGTGATTATTTAAATATTAATTATTAAATTACAACGCAAGAATGAAACACCCTTCTTAGATGCAATTGTCAATCAGAGTATCTGTACATTCTCTGTTTTCAATGGCTCCACCATATTAGGGGTAGCCCCTAGTGATTTGCCATATCCTACTGGTTTGTATGCAAACAAAAACCAAAACCAAAATTATAATAGTTTGTAACAATAATTGAAACAAAATGTTATAAAAATTAGATTGTAAAATAATTGTATCTTTGTATTTTTTTTTTTTTTTTAATACCAGAATATGTCAAAACTACGAGATATAGTTAGATACTATTAACTTATTTCATGTTTCTGAACATATTATACATAATACAAACGTGACAATATCGTCATGCTTTAGTTAACGAAAACCAACGAAGATACACGAAGAGCACTGTTTTTACGAACATAGAATTATTTTCTTTTACACGAGGTAAAGTAGCAGTTGAGTCATTTGTAATGATGGGGATTAAAGAGATTTGCTAATATGTCCTGTGTAAAATTAAGAGAGGGTAAAAGGATTTTCTTAATTACTTTATGTAAATCAAGTAGTACTCTAATTTATATTACTGAATAAAAATTAAAGTTTAAATAAAATGTCAACGTATGTATGAACTTTAACACGTAAACTGCGATGTAACTAAAATAGCAAATACTTCACATAGATTAACTGATATATCAGTTAATTAATATATCAAAGTTTTACAGGTATGAGAAAAGTTTTTTTTTCTATAATAGGTTGAAATTAATAACTATATGAAATTCTAGAATATGGTTAAAACAAAATATAAAGTAATCCGTAATATATATAAGAAGAATTATATACTGAATGACTGACTGACTGCTTGACAGAACTATGATAATTGGAGTCTATAAATTAAAAATGTAGTTATTTTTAATTTAATTATTGTAGTTCGTGCATTAGGGCTACTGAAGATGACGAATTTGTCGTTGAAACGAGTTTGAGTTAATAAACATATTAGTTTTTGAGATTCTGTGTTCATGTTTTATTCTGTCAAACAATACGTTTACTTACAAAACAAGGGTAAAATTTATAATTTATAGACAAAGTAATGCTAAGCCATAATGTCAGCAACAAAATAACTATGTGTTCCACTGTAAAAAATGCATAAACATTTGAAAGCGTAAATAATATTCAGTAAACTCCCGAATATCTGCTGAAGCCACGTATAACCCAAAATAGAACGAAAAAGGCGAACATCAATACAACATTCTATTAACATATTTTATTTGCTCTACAATGGCAATACATACATTGTGAACAATAATTAGATTTTATGTAGTTTTCTTACTTTTCAACGGTACAATATGTTAATTGGCTTGTTTTTTCGTCTCGAAACACATCTTCTTTATTTGTGACAAAAGTTTCTTCCTTCAGATATTATTTGTTTGATAACGGTTTAAAAGAGATCAGCGGATAATATGTAATAGGAAGTTTACTGTATGGAATATGGAATTACGATAATGTTTAAGTACGGCTAAACAAGTATGAATAAGTTTATACTACATCATAATAACACATTTAGTTTAAAGTTGATGTAGACTTCAGGAGATGATAGGGGCCCTAAAAAAACTAAATTGTTGTCCAGATATCCGCCATTTTGTTCTTTACACAAAATAATGTATACCTAGAGAAATTGTATACTGATTGAGTTCAAACTTGGTATGAAGTGTAACCTAATCTATTGATCTATTGTAGGAAAAATAAAAAAATTCCAATAATGGCGGAAGTTTGAAAATTGCAAACCTAAATTACAAAAACCGTATATTTTTAAAAAAAATTTCGACACTTTTTTGTATACCTTTTAATTTCCTATTTGATGATTTAACTGTAAAAACAATGGGATGAAGGATAATATTAAAGGCACGTATAGTAATTGGTTTGTTCAACCCACCTTCCTATACCAACACAGTAAACACAACAATATTGTATGTACATTATGCTGTTATTACTTTAACTTAACTTATCCTTTATCCTGTTATTATCCTTTATGCGATTGTTTTGACATTCAAGCATACCAACAGGGAATCAAAAGGGCTACAAAAAAGGTGTCTTGAAATAGTTTTTTGTTAAATGTACTGTTTGGGTAATTTACGTTTGGAATGTTTAAAGAGCTTCCATTTTGAAACGCATTATTGGATATAATCACTTATTTTTTTCTTAAAATTTATCATCATTGACTTAAAATTCACGTCAAGTTTGTACTCAATGATCAAAAAGTTTTCGAGATATAAATTATTTTGTTAAAAACTAAATTACCAATATCTGGAAAACGAAGCTTTTCCGGACTTTTGTTCGTATGAACAATTTTGCATTTTTCGGTCCCATATGATCTCCTGAAGTTGTGCCAACCTCTCGTGAAACACCCTGTACATAAACATTGCATACCTGTATATTGAAAAGTAAAAATCTAATCACATTTAAATAAATGATAGAACTATATTATACGTAGTCATTCATTCAATATTGTTTCCTATTACGCCCTTTCTTCGCTCAGAAAAAAAAAACAAGCACCTGTATAAGAACATAGATTTACAGAAAGAGAAAGCAATTTAGCTTCTGATATTTATTCAGGCATAGGATATCTGTTTTAAATTTATTTCTGCTTATCTCTCTATCCTTTCTCCGTTGTAGTTTTCTTGAAATACAAACCCCTGCTTTGTAAAATACACTTTTTAAAGCAAATATTGACTAGTACATTTGTATAAGTTTTGCTTAGCTTGAGCGATTATTGGCCGGTTTATTTATAGAATATAAATATAACATAATACATGTAAATATTTAAACAATGAAAATTAAGTCACAAATTTATATATGGTGGTACGAATACTTTTTTATAATGTTGTTATTTTTTAGAGATATTTATTTGTAATATACCAAAATGTAAATAAATTCCCCTTTTCAATAGCGTTCTTATTTATTTTATTTGTTTACCTTAGGCCTACTTAAATTAAAGAATTTATCGCAAAATTTATCACTCAAGTTCTTATCATCAGCAGGACTATATTTGTAAATGAAAGAATGCTCTGACTTTTACGATTACATCGTCCCCCAAGGAAGACTATTGGAGGAAGAAGACAAGACAAAAAGAATTACATGTCTTCAATAATAAAACATTTAAATCAAATAACCTTAAATTGTTCTCGAAGCTGTTAAAGTACTAGAGCTGATGAACGAAATCAGCTGTTATTTTATGTTAACGAATAAATTAAACAATACAACTTTACGCATGCGTTGCACTCGTTATACTCGTACAGTAACTTGTATAGGAGTTGGTGGTTTTAAATCCATTTAATTATAGGGCATTCAATGACATATCTTATCTTCTAAAGCAAGAGATAATTGTCTGTCTGCTAAATGGATCTGGAATCTCCGTCTAAGGATTTTTGATTTTTTGATTTTATATGGGGCTTTTGGCCACGAGAAATCTATTGGAAATGGTCACCAGTCTGGGAAAATTCGTTTTCTACGTCTTTTTATTAAATTAAAAAGTGAAATTTGTCCATTTTAAACAATACAAAGCACAGCTGATGCAAATGTTTTCAATGTCATTACAATAATCATCTGTTTTCTTTTAAACGAAGCACAGCTGATGCAAATGCTTTCAATGCCATTACAATAATCATCTGTTTTCTTTTAAACTGTATTTTATTAGAGGTAAGCCTAATGTTGTATCTATTTATAGTTACCATGGCAACGAATACTTCTGCTAAATAAACATACCCTTTATTTTGTTATAGGCCTAACCTAAACGATGTTCACGGAAATTTGCAATAATAGTTATTGACGTGAGCGAACTAGGCCCTAGGCCTAAATCGATATTGAAATATTAAACTTTAATTTAGGCCTGACTTATTTCTGAGGCATAGCGTTGTGATTATGGTTAATCCTTTAAACTGTATTTTTATTACAGGTAAGCCTAATGTTGTATATACCTTTATTTAGTTGTTTAATGTTAAAGGCCTAACCTCAAAACTCAATAATCCAATATTTATTATTGAAATCATAGCCCTGCTTATAATCGAGCTATAGATCAGTCTCCTGGTACTTATATTTAGCGAAGCGTTCTTTTTAATAATTCAATAACACGTGTTAGAACGTATAGGCAAAACAAAGAATGGGGTTAATTTACAAGCCCTAACGTGAAGATATCGAGTCTGTTTAACCTATACATTATGTATAGGGAGGGTTTCTATATATCCTTGCTCAGTCCTTATATATGAATTATTCAACACAGTCCAGTTTGTACAACAAAACCTGAAAGCAACAAACATCAGTTACACTTTGGAATATCTCGGAATAGTGAAGGCAATACGAGATGATATCAGAGTGACTTGCACATGAACTAATTGCGAGCAGGATTAATTGAATATATTTTTATGATACATATGTCCGTTGTCTGTCTTACAAAAGGTGGGAATGTATTAAGCACTTTCAAAAATCACGTGTCCTCTTTTGTTCGGGACTCCCGATTCATCTGGTATACCCACTAAATCCTAAACCCCATTTCTTCTGCAGGCAGTACCTCCACTCTAGCTCTGGGACCGCTAATAACAGTACTTCAGAGTGATTGCCTTTCATTTAATTAGTGCCTGGAGTCAGTTATACTGCCTGGTTTCTGCAGTCTTTTGAATCCTATCGGTACAGTGCTGAACCTGGTTCCACGTGTCCTCGTTCAGTAGCATTCTCACTACTATATAGGAAGGAGTAAGCAAGTCCTCCATGTCAAGTCATTCTTCGGCGCATCTGACGCATTAGGAAAAAGTGTGCATAACTTTGAAAATCTCGGACTCGCGTTAAATGCACACCGAGCTTTGCACTTTCCCATTTTTGTCAGGTACGCCTAAAGATACCAAGTCCTGTCAGTAGATGGGCCATGTAATAAATAGTCGAATGGGCCATATGGTCTGTTTATCCATTTTAAGTAGTTTTTAATAATTAAACTTGCAGTTTATCTCCATCTTTTCTTATGTTCCCATCTTTCCTGCCAGTGTTTAAGCATTTTATTTAACTACCGCCTTAATCTTGGTTTCTTCCCTTCCCTTGGAGTTAAGCAACCTCTTCATTGCTATCAGGTAGATAGAGGTGATAATTGCAATAACTAGCACAGCCCGTTCCTACACAGCAGTCCTTCAGGCACAAGTTACTCTAAGTATCATCATCTTGTGCACAGCTGCCATCTATTTCGATTGGAATTTGTCTTAAGCACTTCCATAAACTTCACTTTCATAAAGAGGAACGACTTGTGTAACCGTCATTAGCAGTCGTCATGTTCCTGTGAGCCTGTAATTATTTTAGGAACAACCTGCTTATTTTATTTCTCTTTTAAAAAGCTTTACAATTTAGTCTTAAGGCGGCGAATCACAAGCGTACCTAGGCTGCAATCACAAGCGTACCTAGGCTGCAATCACAAGCGTTCCTAGGCTGCAATCACAAGCGT
>JAGFPH010005130.1:41754-66506 GCA_018207615.1 Philaenus spumarius
GAAGATGACGACTTTGTCGTTGAAACGCGTTTGACGAATAAACGTATATTTTGTGAGAATTGTGATCGTTTTTATTTTTACTTTTGGAAATAATATTTCTCACGAGTCAAGCTCTATTATATTTATATATTTACTTGTTATAACTTAATTATTAACTAAACGTTCATTTTTGCAATTAGTAACAGTCATTTATTCGCTACGTTGCTGTGTTGTGCTTTTTATTCGTTTAGAAAAACTTAGATGTTAACAGACTAGAAAATATACTTACAGATAAGGAAACAGATTGGATACTGATGTTTACAAGCAGGGATATCTGTTTTCAATTTGTGTCTCTTGTTCGCATCTATTTTCTACTTTCGGTAAAATGCAGCAAATGATACACTGCAATCGTACTAGGATACTATTGCAGCATATTACTAATCAATATTTCTATATGTTCTACGCAACATGGTGGTACATGTATATGTATTGCCAAATAATATTTGAGCGTGTTTTTTTATTGCGTGGAGTTTATTTAAACGACTGACGTTAAATGTATTATGTTACATGTCATTGTAATTGTAGTGGCAGAGGGCATATTATGTCCTATAAGTAGTCGAATTTTATTGTTTATGTAAGCTTAAATAGGCACAATAAGTATTATTTTAAAATTAAATTTAAAATTTACCACGCAGAAAGACTAATTGCTATGGATTAAAGAAAAATATTTAATTTCTTATTAAAATGTTGAAAAGGAGAATATAAAACGGTCTTGGTACATTTTACACTTGTGGTCTTGTACAAATTTAATAGAATTTAAAAACGATATATTTATAGTAAAACCTGTTTTTAAGTTAATTTTTTAACTATGCCCAAAAACTAAAACCATTTGTATCCATCTAGAATGTACTGTACAGTTAAAAGTATCTCGATAACATTACATTAAACGTATATAGGTTTTTCGGAATATATATTTCATTATTGTCTAATTGTGAATCTTTTTTTATTAATCTGTACTTAATACAAACCCCTGAACCACCAGAAACACAGTAAAGGTGAAATTACTGCCGATGGTGTCAAACAATAGAACGGTAACCTCTTATGTGGTTGTTATTAAACTGTTTAGCGTTTCGCAGACAATCTTTACGTAAAGGCCAATCCTGTTTCTTGAACTAATGAATTCGACATATTATTACAGAATTATATTAAACCCTTGGTGTTACAGAATATATTTGGGTTTTTAGAATGACTTGTAAAAACATAACTTTGAAAAGCGCGTAAATAAATGAGTTAAGTTTTTATGTTTGTTTTTAATTATGTTATTAGAAAATTAAGAAGTTCATATTTACTGTGACTGAATAAAGTTCCCATAATCTAGTATTAAACACATTTATTCATCCCTTGAGCTAAGGGTTGCAATTATCAAACAAACAAATTCAGCCACAGATTTTAGAACATTTAAAAGACAAAAATTAATATTGAGTGTAATTGATATTGTCCCAAATAAGGGATTTATAATTTTGTATTAGGTATCAAGCTATATTTGTCCACCCCTTCCACTAAAGCTTGAAGTTATCAAAACCAATTTTTAAACTAAATATTTTGAATTTGTTCAATATTGTGTCTTTTAAAAAAGTAACTACATTTGTTTTCCAAAACCTTATTTTGTTCAACCCACAGCTGTAAAGGTTCGTTGAATCAAAAAACTATAACATACAAATAAAGTTTTAAATAATATTTAGAGAGTTTACAATAACTTTGAACAGATTTTATACTGTGCCCACCGAAGGAAACCCTGTGTTTTCAACTCTTGGGCAAACAGTTGAACCCTCCTTTGAAACACTTTAGGCCACTTAGGTTTCATGTCATGAGTAAAAAAAAGAATAAAAACAATGTTTCCACAATGCATTTTAATGACCTAATGAAATTAAAAATAAAACATAAATTAAAAAGAGACATTTTATTGAACGAGTGTAATGGGAACCGTAGAACCAAGTGATGTATAGACTGAGGCAGAGAAGTTTGTTATTGTTACATAAATCAGGGCTTCCCTGGCGCCAGGCTAATTGTTTTGTTTACTAGCGTCTAAGTGCGTTAATTTATACCTACAAAGAATATATTTTCTGTGTTTGTACTGTTTTAAATATGTAATAGTAAAATTTATTATGACTTTGCATTTTTTGTCCTGTAACGGTTTTTTGGACTAAAACATTTTGTTTTAATTCTAACCTGCAATAACAATACGAGGTGATTCAAAATGAATACAGGGGTTGGTACACCTGTGCGCATGCGCATGCAATGTTTCCTCTGGCTTCCGTTAGCAGTGTTTCCATATTGAGGGGAAATTCCCCTTTTGAGGGGAAATTGGGGTCGAGAGGGGAAGAAAAAGGGGAAAGACCCAAAAAGGGGAAATTGAGGGGAAATATACATTTGAGGCAGTGAGTGCACTAATGGCCTATCCCACAAAAATTAATATTTGAGTTAACATCATTCTTTAAAGGCACAGTTGGCCCAAACAACATTTCTATTTTCTAAACTATATAGCACCACTAATCTGTGTCCTAGCAATATTTTAATTGTTATATTCCATTTTATTATGTTTTACTAGGCCATTTGCAGTGCTTCAAAAAAAGGCAAATGTGGACAAAACGTGCTAAAACTCCGATATTTTTGCATAAATCGCTTTCAAATGAGCTCAATAGTAAGCCCTTAATTTATGTAATTACGGTTTTTTGGAAATAACTCAAAAAGTATAATAGATAGCAAACAAGTAGCTATACTTTTTTTGCGAGGAATTTTCATCCGCGTTGTTTGAAATAAACGAAATTTAAATGTCGCAATAAAAAGTTATTAACAAAAAACCCTTTTGTAATTAATATTTAAATTTCGTGGCCCCTGTTTGGCCTAAGAACATGCGGTTTTCGACAGAAGGTGGGTATTTTGATGTAGATTAAGCCCACAAATTTTTTGTTTATATTCCCAAAATATTTGTCAAAAACTAAAAAAAAACTTTTATTGGATGACCTCGCTGCTGATAAAAAAAGTTTTTTATTAATAACTTTTGCAATTTTAATTGTATCAAATCGCAATTTGCTGCAAATTAAAGAAGAATCCAATACGAGCACTTCAAGAAATTAAAGTCCTGATAGCTCAAACAGGGCCCGTTTGATGGACCTTTTTGCATTTGGTGCCGCTGCTCTACATAGACACAATATTTCGGAAAAGTACAAAAACCATAAGAATCGGTAAGATTTAAACGTTCATATTAAGTTTTATCTAAAAATATAAATGAAGGATGTTATTCTGCACATTTTGTTTTTTTACGCGACCTTATAGCTCGCTTGGTTCCTCCAAAATCGACCAAAACGTAAAATACCATAAAAGTACCCGGTTCGAAGCCAAGTGGTGCAAACTCGCGAGGCCACTAAGCGCAAACAAATTCTACTAATATATTGCCTACACACAGACAGCTGTTCAACGCCTTCGTGAGTAGATCTATTTCCCAAATTGTTTGTTAAAACCCTAAAACATAGGTATAAAAACTTAATTTTGGAAATTTGCTCAACTCACGTCAGCGGTCCAGCTGCGTGGTCGAATTATTTTAAATTCATAGCGATCGAGTAGCAACATTTTTATTTGTTTTCTTTATTAGTTAATATTTTGAAAGTGTCATTATTTAATTAATTGGAGTCACCGGTGTCAATATTCTGGTTTAAAAAAATATTTCTCCATCCTCCAGGACTTAAAAGTTGGAAACACCGGATGTAAATTGGGACGCGTTCTTGAATCAAGTTCGATTTAGCCTAGTCATTTAATTGTAAAAAATGTTAATGTTAGTCGGTGATGTATTCTGCACCTACAGTTGTTGACTTTAAAGTAATAAATTGTGTATTTTAAGTTAAACAATACAAAACCCATTCATTATAAGGTAGTAATGAAGATAAATATTTTATTGTGTAGTGAGGGGAAAAGTGCAGGGACAATTAATGAAATAGAGGGGAAAAAAGGGGAAATTTTGATCTTGGCGAGGGGAACTTTTCGTCGTAAAGTGGAAACACTGTCCGTTAGTAAAGTAGCAGACGTGGTGAGTAGTGAACAGAAAGAATTTTGTGGTTTACAGTTTGCAAGGACTGAATCTGTAGTTACAGTGACTTTTCTTTCTCATTAAATTTGTTTTCAAGCTACAGGAAGTGAAATAAAAATGACGCATTTATTAAAGAATAACATTTTCTAGGTACCTTAGTTATAACTAGCAGAAGTGATTAAGTAAAAGGACTATTGGGTAAATAGTGTGTTTACTATTACACGCAATTAACATACTGCGAGTTTTGTCCCTGCGTAAATTATTAGCTATGCACCAATAAACCTTTAAAACTACGTTTTCCGAGAGTATGTAATTCATAACTCCCGAACGAAGATCACAATTATTACAAATCAGGTTTTGAGGTGCATTTACATCTATGAATACATTTCACATTATTGCATAATGTTTTGGTATATTATGGTTGAACCAGCGTATACAATATATTAAAACACAGACGATCTTGACAAAGTGTTAATCTTTTGATTCAAATCAGTTGTTTTATTTGTGATGGTCGCGTGTCAAACCTCTAATACTGTCCATTAATTTTACATTTTTTAAATTTTTAATAGTGTCTCTAAATATTTCCGGGATAAAATTCGCCTATATTTGTCTTTAGTATTGATATTTCCTAGCATTAAATAGCGTGTACAATGCATAGTTGTCGCATGTTTAAAAAAACTCAAATAAATCTTCTAGTTATCCAGACTAACTCTTTATCTGTTATGAGATATGATAATCTTTCTGGTTTAAACCTGGATATATATATTCTTGATATAATCCCGTCTCGTCTAAGAGGAATGGCAATGATATAAATATTTCATGAACCCTAAACCCTTATCGGATATTTGAAAGTCGTTCAACAAATAACGCCCACTCCACCCTGTTCAGCCAATATAAAAGCGTACAAACTTCTTCTTTTAAATAAACTTTCATAGGAAGGCAATACACTTTAAATATTGTTTGTCAATATTTCTTAATGTAAACTTTAGTTTTATATCCAGCTATAATCAAAATGTTTAGAAAATAGTCCAGCATGTTTTCCTGCATTTTATATTTAATCTATATTATGTACGATCTATAATTGTGTAATGTTAATTATTTAATTAATATATATGTATTGTGATAAATTGTTTTAGACTGTTAAATGTTTTCCACTAACAATCTTCCAATATTTAATTAACTGGTAAACACGAATGGGACATTAATTTGATACACATCAGATGAACAGAACTGTATTCTTTTAAATAAATAACTTGCGTATCGCAACAATCCTTGCTTTTATTGTGACGTGTTTCGCCGTTACACTGTCGGCATCTTCAGCCCTGCACTTAAAATAAAACACTAAACTACAACAACATTTATACGACGCAAAATTATTAAAATGTTAGTTTTGTGCATCTATACACGTCATATAATACTATTCCTAGCTAAGATCACGACAGACTTTAGTAAAATAGGTATTTCAGTTGTTAATGTTGTTAAATTTTAAAATTATTACATTTTCAAGTATTCTTTAAATTCATGTATTTTTCGTACATTGAAATTATCTAAAACAACACCCTTCCTCTTTAATAGATTTGAACAATGGACATTGACACTAATTAAAAATTAAACTCTAATTAACTTTTTACCACTAAAATAGCGTACTTTCAAAATAATTTAACCAAACAAGATCGCAATTCGCTTAAAAGGTAGTCGACTTCTAAATTTGAAAATTTAGTTAATTTTACAAGAATTACTAAAACTTTGTTTGTTGAACTTTATTGTATTTTTCTGAGGAGATTGATATTATTAATATTCTACATGTAGTCAGAACAATACCACCTAAATGTTCTTATGTAAAATCCATCTGCATCCCACTGAACCTAAATGCTAAACTTCAAAACATTAAAAATGAAAACGTAAAAAAAACTTTATCTCGACACAAAACATTTGAAAACATAGTTAGATTATAGGAACACAGCTAGTGGCAAGTGCCAGTCTGTTATCTGCACACACTCAAAATTTGTATTAGTCTATTTGAAATTTGTATTTCTTGAAATTGCATTACTGGGTCGTAAACCCTTTTATATTCCGGACGAAGTTTACTAAATAATTTAACACAAGGCCGTAGCCAGGAAAAATTTTCGGAGGGGGTGGGGTCAGGTTAGGACCGCGGATTTTAATTTAAACCCTTTTAACCCGTTCATTTTTAAGGACGCACATGTGAGTTTGACAGTAAACACTGAAAAGCGCACGACGCACAGTGCATTGCACGCCAACCCCCGTATTGGGAGAATTTTTAATACACAGAGTATTGCGTGCTTCGAACGCCAACTCCCGTATGGAAGTACTTTTAATACACAATGCATTGCGTGCTTCACACGCCAACCCCCGTATTAGAAGTATTTTCAATACACAGTTCATTGCAAGCTTCGCACGCCAACCCTCGTATTGGAAGAATTTTCTTTACACAATGCATTGCGTGATTCCCATGCCAACCGCCGTATCGGGCGTGTTTTCAATACACAATGCATGCGTGCTTCACACGCCAACTCCTGTGTTGGAGGCATTTTCAATACACGGTGCATTGTGTGCTTCCCACTCCAACCCCCGTATTGGAAGTATTTTCAATACACAGTTCATTGCGAGCTTAACACGCCAACCCCCGTATATGAAGAATTTTCAATTACACAGAGCATTGCGCCAATTTTAAGCCTTTGTGCTATGGACGCACATGTTCGTCCGCTTTAAAATATTATTGATTATTACATAAAAAGGTTCAAAAATAAAAAAATAAAGTAATTTATACTCATTTAGGCTATAAATACAAAAAAAAGGTCAGCTTAGGAGGTTCGCATAGGAAATACGAAATTTACGTAGCAGTGGACGTGTTAATGTGTAAAACTCCAAACTGTCCAGGCGTTTTAATATTAATCATCATCAAAATCATAACAATTGCCAAAATTATCAGTGAAGTGAAAGTGAAGAATCACAAACAACGTAAGTGAGCACGTTATGTAAGTAGAATTAATTTAGTTTTTGCAAGGCATATCTCGAGGGGTAAACATAAATATAAATCAAATAAATCATTGTATACTATTATAATATGTCGAGTAAATGTGTCGGTGCTGTTTTAATAGAGTTAGCTGACAGGAGTTTTGTATGGACCTCATGAGCAATTAATAATAATAATAATTAAATAACCGAAACTATATAGTAATTGATAAAGTCTTAAGGTGCTTATACACTTGTGCGCTGCGCTGCGCGCGCGCAACGAGTTCTTTGAGTTAGTACGGGGTGTTGGAGATGCGCACGAACCGCGCGCGCATGGCTCATCACGATCCATCTCCTGTCGGTTTTTTCAACGAACATCTGTGTGTTCGTTGATCAGATTTGGACGTGTGTTTGAGAGGTTTGTAGTTTTTCGTGCGCACTGATTGTTGATTGCTTTATGAGTATGGAGAGGTCAGAAGAACAAATAATTAAGTTAATCGATGCCTAGCGGAAAACCCCTTTTCTCTGGAATCCATCTAATTAGCAACTAATTTCTCATTATCATCAAAATCATTCCTCAGTTGCCTATTAGTTTTAAGAAAGCCTTTTGTATATATTCGATATTTTATTTCTAGTCTGAATTCAGAAAGTAAATTAAATTTCAATAAATAACTGGCCAACAGATTGTGAATCTTAAAATTCTTTAGTTTAATAAAAATATTGATCATCAATTACGTCTTTATTATTTCAAGTAATCTTTATTTTAATGTATAGCTAGCCTGCACAACGATCTTAAAAATACATTATTTATAACAACCAAGGTTATTTTAACTTCAGGCCTATTTCACATTTGTTTAAATTAAAACCCAACTTTCAGGCCTATGATTACTACCAGCAATATAGCGTATAGAAAAAGGTACGTATAATTTATTTACATACCTGTCTTGAGCGGAAATTGCAGTGCGGAAATAAGTTCCTGTTTAGAAATGTGAGGCCCAATCTGCTGCAGCAGGTTCTCAAAGTCAAAATGATCGCTGGTTTTCTTTGGATCGCTGGAGGTTTGTTGAAATCAAAACTTCCAACGAGCCGCGAATGCAGGTTGCAGGTTGCACGGCGCGAGAGTGTATACGCACCTTCAGAGTTAAATCTTAGGATAAGTTGTTAGAGTTTATACGGCTGAAGTTGAGAAGTGAAAAGATTTAGAAATTTGCATTACAAATTAGTTCCGTAAATTAAATGTTAATAATTAATTAATAATTGGTTATTTCAGCCTATTTATGAGTTATAATAACATGTATTTTTTTTCCAGTTAACAATTGAAGTTGCTATGCATAACTGTTGAAACAGTCAGCACTACATTCCAATATATACCTATTTTAATTGAACTCAAAATAGTCTATGTACGTATTTGAACATAGCTCACAAGCAGAGGTGACTAAAATTTGATTCAAGATCGGATCTGGTGGAAGATTGAGAACTTATTCTGAATCAGATAAACTAACTTATAAGGTGAGTGAATATAAACTCACAATATGTTGGGACAACTACATGCTACATAAACTTACAATTCTTATTTCTATAATAACAACACTAAACTTAACCTAAAAAGTGTGAACATAACCTAAATGGTTCACAAAGTTAGTTGTAGCCATTTTTCAGCTGACGGAGGAAATAAGTTAAAATATAGCAACGAATAAATCAAACAATATAAACATGCACATGTGATATACTATTTTGTTACTCAGGTAAAGATTTATGTACACTCTCTTTTATAGGAGTTGATAAACAAATTCATAAAGATTTACACTTAAAATGTCTGTGTTGGATGAATTTTGAGAGAGATTATGTTCCTATTTATAATATATAAAAAAAAATAGACTTTATTTTAATTAAAAGTTATTAATCACAATGACTTTAATACATAAATTTAAAATAACTTTCTACTGAACTATTATTGTGGTTAGCGAGACTTGTAATCAAACATTTCCTTTACCATTTATTACTAACAAGCTCTTAAATTGAAAATAATACTAAAACAACTGCAGCTATTTAATCGATTGAACCACACAATACAGGGGGAACTAATTGTAGAGCCTACCGAAGCCGCAGTTTCTAAACCAGCTGTGTTCATTTTATGTTTCCTTTTGTAATTCGAACTAGTGCGGTTTTAGGTAACACTTAAAATTAAATACACTGTTTTAGTGGCAAATTAATGAAGTAATCAAAATATATTTTAGTTACTTTCTTATAAATCTTAAAACATCGTAAATTCTAGGTAATCTCATATAACGTATTGGGAGTAAACTAATTGAACGAATTCTATAATTTTAAAATGTTTCTGTGAACATTCACATATTTTTTAATAATTTAAAATTTGCCAAGATAAATTTTGATTCGTAAGTCGAATCTTTTGTAAGCCCCCGCAACTTAGAAATAATTGCATACAATCAAATAAATTTACTTACATAAACTTGCAACATTGACTTAGGTGAGTCCATCTAAACTCACTCGTTGTCGCAACACAATTACATGGTGGAGGCTTAATTTTCAAAACATTTTACAAAATGTAAAATTAAATAAACGTACACATATATTACTTTATATGTATACTTATATAAAACGTGTGATTGTTTTGCTCACTTTGTCAAGATTTTGATGTATTTACCAATAAATATTCTAAATACAGGCAACGTTTCCTCAGCCACATCATTACACGTCGATCAAACTGAGGTCAAAATAGTTTAAGTTTCTTTAAGCAAATAATTAAAGACATTCTCCTACCACGTTAGTTAAAATCCAACTTGTATATACATTGAATGAAAATTAAGGTTTTTGATCTAAGGAAAGTTGAAACACAAAACACAAAATTGATGAGAATTATTTAGATACATGGAGATATTATATGTGTGTGATTTCAACAATATAAATAATTGATGATTTTTAAGACAGATACGTGTGCTTAAACCATTACTGGATTAATGCCAGGAAATATACAAGTTGTGGCTAGACAAAGATACACTTTCACAAGAGTTCTAAAGTATATATGCCGCAACTTTTACGGTCTGTTGAAATTATAACAATAATTAAATTTATTTGTGAACAAAATTATAATATATGCCTACTTGTAATTTACTATTAAACACTACACACGCATTTTTATCAAATATTTGTAAAACAGATTCACAATTGAATAACTGTTTTATTCTTACTGTCAAACAGTTAAACACATTTATTATAATTGTAGCTAAATATTTAGTTAGTAACATTTGTTATGTTAGGAATATTTTTGAAAACCTCTTCCAGTAATTTGTTTGTTTGACATCAGCATTACGTAGAGTTATCGTGGGACAAGCACACAAGGGAAATTACAACCTTAACACATAAACCTACCTCACTAAGTGGTGAAACTTTGTAATTACACCGTGCAGTCACTAGAGACCGCTGCTTGTCAGTTTGTTGAAATCACAGCACAACGCTATAACCGTAATGTGGCGAGAGAAGTGAAGGATTTTGAAGTAAAATAATGTAAACACTGCTCAGATTTTTATAGCTATAATACATGTTAAAACACGATGCTTGATGTTTTAGTATATTATTATATTATTTATGATATCAATTGTAGAGTTTTACAATTGACTAGGTAAATTATTACTTTAAAAAAAATAAGGTTATCTACATTTTTATATGGACACTCTTGTTGCTTTGATACAATGGGTTACAGCTAATTTGTGGAAAACATCTGAAAACGTAAAATTTCAATCGTTCTAGAGTAGACAGTATGGGCAAGGAGGTTCTATTCCACCATTGTTTGCAGTTTGTAAAATTAAAATTAAAATAATAGGCCTATACGCGTATCAATTATAATAAACCTGTGGGCACGGTTCTGTTCTAGTGTTTATATATATCTCACATATTCATTAGACACAACAAAAACCTTCTCTCTTAGAAAAAACTTTCCCGTAGTACAATAATATTAAAAACAAATTTGTTTGGTTATTAACACTTTAAGGGAAACATCGGTCTCTTATACCGCTAGGGTATTTTAGTTTTGTTGTAGTGGCGGTATTATTTAGGCGGGGTGGATGACGAACACAATAGCTGCCCCCCACCCCCTCCTAAACCGGTTGCCCTTGGTGTTAGTCTGTAACAAGGTCGCACGTATGCGTGACGTATTATTTATTCAAAGTCTGGCGGTCTGCTCGACCGGTAGTATTCCTGTGCGTCATTCAAGTACCGGTCCATGATACCGGTTGTTTCCTTTAGCGAAGTTCTTTGTTTTTGTCACGAATTATTTATACTGTGTTAGTGGTACCGTGAGTCGCAAACGTATTGAAATGGACAGCCCAGAGTCGGTCGTTTATGCCCGGGGATTCTGATTTTGGTGCTTGTATTCGAAGGTTGCTACATTCTGCGGACGATGAAGAGTTTTTGAATTTGTCATCAGGAAGCGAAATAGATGACTCAGATGAAGATCCTACTTGGACTACACAGGATATTATTGTACGAGAAGCTGTTTCAGAGGAAGAATCAAGTGAAGAATCGGACGAAGACAATGACAATCTTTTGGAATTGGAGGAGCCTATGGCAGATGACCCTCGTATCGATGACAACCCTCGTATCAATGATTTGCCTGAAATATTTGAAGAGAGAATGAGAAAACAAGATTATGGACCTCCTGGTGTTTGGTATAGCCACCAACCGCGGTCCAATGTTAGGACACCAGCTAGAAACATCGTACGTACCTTCCCAGAATCAGAGGCCCCTCCAGAGTGTTAGGAAATAAACCAAATAAAGCTGAAGTATGAAAACTCCTCTTTGATAACAATATTATGGATACAGTTTTGGTGAACACAAATAGAAAATTTCAAACTGTTAGATCAAACTTGGGCGAGAATACCAACATTTATAATTATAGAGATACAAATATTGAAGAGTTGAATGCTTTATTTGGTCTGTTGCTTCTGAGTTCCATTTGAAGTCAAACAATGAAAAAACAGTAGAAAGTGTGTTCCCCAAAGATCTTTACAGCCACCCTATATTTTCAGCAATTATATCAATCAAACTATATAAAGTTCTTATAAGCTGTCTTCGGTTTGATGACGTGGAAACTCAGGCTCAAAGAAGAGAAGAAGACAAAGCTGCCCCCATATCAGACATATTTGAAAAATTCATCAGAAACTGTCGAAACGTATACTGTGTGTCCTCTGAAGTGACGATCGACGAGATTCTCATTCCATTTCGTGGAAGGTATAGTTTCAAAATGTATATGCCCAAAAAGGCGAAGAAATACGGCATAAAGGTTATGTGCCTAGCTGAGAGTAAGACGTCATATTTTCTGAATGCATATATTTATACTGGCAGGGGCAGTGATAGTTTGGGACTGTCCGAAGAAGAAAAAAACCTATCCATACCTACACAATCAGTCATACGACTCAGAGTAATAATAATATTACCGCTGACAATTGGTTCAGTTCGATGGAGTTAGTATATGAGTTGTTGAAGAATTTTTATTAGTATAATATTTGATAATTGTAGTAATATATACGGTTCAAATGTAAAAATGTGTGTTTTGTACCGTAATCAACATTTAAAGAGATGCAATTGTTTTATTTCACAATTTTGTTACATATAAATCACATTTAATTTCCATAGAAAAATGAAAATCGTTATAAACGTACATAGCAGTCTCAGAGACCGGTAGTTTCCCTTAGAGTCATAGATTTCAGGTTTCCCTAAGAGTGTTAAACTTTAAACTGTTGTACTCTGCAATTTCTGATCAAATTATAACTATTGAAAAAATACGTTGTTTTATTTGTCTACCGTGTTTATTTTATCATACTTATTTAATTGTTTATTTGATTCTTTTTAAAACTTCTAAATAATTAACTTACTGAAAAATTTATAAAATAATCAAATATTTGTACTTACTTGGTTTAGTGGCTTTTTGAATACGAATAATAGTGTACAAAATAAAAATCCCAATTATGTCATCCTTTTGCTCCTTTCATGAAAAAGTAAGAAATACGCCCATGGTATAAAGCCAATGAAAATGAAGTTCAGTTTTGAGGGATTTTAAATATTTCTTTATATATCTGGTATTTATCGTGTATCAAGTTTTATTTCATCAAGGCCGAACTACAAAAACTAATATTTGTTGCAATCTAATTGAAAATTTCGTCGTCGGAAATGTTAGATGTGGTCATTAAAACAAATACTAAAACTGTCAAAATGTTTCTGCACCTCAGATGTCCAATGTCATGCAGAAGAAAATGTAGACAAGTTGTTTTTTAACACTATAAACAACGTGCTGTAATAAAGATACAACCTTCTTGATTATAAATTATTTTTACACATGATTGTTAGTCTACCGAACTGTAATAGTATTAAACAAAGTTACATAGTTTAGGTGCCGTCAATAGTTCTGAAGACTTCACTATACTTCCACTGTCAAGTCACAAGAAACACGAAACACAAATAACAAAAAGCATACCTACCATTAAATAAAACAATACATGTGTAACATTAATAAACAAACAACACACGACAATACACCGGATTCTGGCCAGCCGGTTGTACGGAATTCCGTTGTAGAGTTAGGTTAGGTTAGTAGTATAATAGTATAAATAAATTAAAATGCGTTACAAATTTAAATCTGGATTTTGTCCATTATAAAATGGCGACTGATAATAATGCTAATTAATACCATTTCAGTTTATACTAACAGTGACTAACGCCAGCTTTCATTAATATTCAGCAAACAACTGACTTTATTTAAATAAAGAGCAACATTTGAAATTGTAATTCATTACATAGCAATGAGTTTTATTTTATTTATTAAAACTATTATAATTCCAAAACAATTTGGTTTTAAGCTACTTTTACCAATTTAATAACAAGAAATTAAGTTTCCAGTTTTTGTCTACAACTCGGTTATCCTTTGGCCTAGAGACGACTGAACAATAATTTTTTCTGTCGTCGTTAAAACAAACAAAAATGTTGTCTCTTTTACACTTTTTATAAAGGTATCGGTTTTGAATAAATTCCATGTAAAATATTTGAAACGGCCGTCATTTTGAAAATTATAAAAACAAATTCTTTATGTTTGGTACACTTTTCAATCGTAACATCCAATACTCTATACCAAAATTATTTTCTATTGCTGGAAATATGTTGAGTTTTTGAAAAGAATCAAAATACTGGAAACCACTTATAATATTGTATCTGTTTACACGTAGGCAATATGTGATCCTGTACAGCCCGCTAATGTGTTTTGTTACATCCTGTACATTGTTTCTTGATTATAAAAAGTAATTAATCTGTTTCCATTATTATATTGTAGGGAGAAGTAATTACAACGACTCTAAGGAATCAAGGAAATAATTCCCTATTCTATTGAAACTGTAAATTAACATCAAACTGTGAAATGTTACCCTGTTGTTAAAACAAACTGTGTATAGTAGGCCTAAACAGTACACTCATCAAACATCTGACAACACTTTAGATTGGATTTTACTTCCTTGTACTTCCTATGATTGCCCCATATTGTGCTAACCTAGTTTTAGATTAAAATTTGTATTATGAGCTTATAAAACAACAGGTTTCATTCTAGCTTATTTTAATTTTTTAATTTACCGATTTCTTAAAACTGATTGCATATAATGTAGTCATGTTTTTGATCAGCAGTAATTATGAAGACTGATATTGTTTTATTTCATTTGATTTTATATTTATTTACAGTTATTCACCAATAAAAGTAAATTTTTTTAGGCAAAGAAAATTATACAACATATATTAAATTATAATTTGTAGCTTATGTCAATATACCATAAATATGTATAATTAATCATAGCTTGTGCATGCATAAATAAAGGATTTATAATATTATTGTGGCTGAAGGGATTTAAAAAATTATGTTTTTATTTAAAAAAATTTAAAATGTATTATTCTTTTAATTACTTCAAATATATCTTACAAAAAAAAATAAAATATCTAAAAGATTATAAAAGCAAAATAACGTTTACTAATTTCCACTTTTGACAGAGTATATTTGCTGAATTTTTAGTAACCCGATTTAGTCATTTTGTGCACTTCTGTGCTAGGTGTAATTTAAAATAAAAGTTAAAGATTTAATAATAAAACAAAATTTATCATTTCAATTTCAGTTTAAGCTGGTTTAATCAGAAACTTAAATTAGAAAAGAACAGTATTTAACAGAAAATAAATCATTGAAAATGTAACACATTAATATTCAATTGTGTGAAGCCCTCTTCCCCGGCTCTCCTGCAAAGTTAGTAAATTCCTCCCTTCGAAACTACTAGACTGATTTTGATAAAATTTGCAATCACAATCTCCGTAGTTTGAATTGTGCACCACTTCTACTTTAAGTTGAAATCTCTTTTATAGTTATTCAAGTTTTACAAAAATGTTTGAATGTGCTATCAATGTATGAGATCCAGCCCTCTTAGCTATAATAATCACCTTTGGTAAACCATTTTACCAATCGAACTCAACTACAGTTAATTACCGACCGCTAGGTGGCTGTTTCAGACCAGTGTCAGCTTATCGTTAAGGTTCGTTGTGTTTCTAGTAAAAACCTTGCAATCAACAACTGTTTCATATTTAAAGTGTAACTTGTTAAGGCAGGGTAGAGACTAATTTCGTTATACCTAAGGTGGTTACCTGCAGAAGTTTCACTTTAGATATGAGACAACGAACCTTAACGAAAAACTGACACTGGTCTGAAACAGCCAGCCTTACATTTAATAAACTATTTAAGTCAGACAGATACTTTACTCACACATACTTACACATACACACCAATACATGACCATCCTAATACATATTTGTGTGTATCTGTCTGAGTTTAATAGTATACCGAAATTAGAAAATGTACTTAATTAGAATAATTAAGTTTTGATACTGCTGAACGGGAAACCCGATTTTGATATAGCTTTCTAACGATTTTTGAAAATACCATGTGGATTATATATATGTTTTTGAAATAAAAAAAATAATTGAGAAACGTTCGTAGCTTTACGGGGTGACGATTTTTGAGTAAAAAATTTGAAAATACCGTATGGAGTATCGTTTTTTTATCTTTTTTGGGTACGGGAAACAGATGTTAACAATTTTAATTAAGAGTTGCACCGCCAATTGCTCACGATTTTGGGGTGACCATATTGAAAATACCGTATGGGATAACGTTTTATATGTTTTGAGTTACCGTAAAAAATATTTTGACAGTTATAATTAAATTTAATTACAGCATATTTTTTTTAAATTTTACTCAAATACATATTTTTAAATGCCTGGAAAAAGAATATCAGCTATGTGTCGTCAGACTTGTATGCAGAGATAACTAACGACATCGTGGACATGGGTTAGTCACTGATGGACCAGTTAAAATGAGGTACACATGATAAACATATCATGGAATCCCCCTTAAATTAATATGTATTCCTACCTAATAATTTAAAGAAATTAAAACTAAAAAATATTTTTTAAATGTAAGGAGAATCTGCTAAGTATTAGCTACGTCCACGCCATTAGCTCAAATGCTAAAATACAATTCTATCATTATATCAACTACTAAAATTATATTAAAACTAAATATGTATTTATATAGATAAAGACATTAATTTAAATGGTCGAGTTCAAGCCCAAGTGGGCCTTTTTATGCTCCAGGCATTCATAGTTGTTAATAACTGCATATTTATAATAAACTCGATTTGATTTTACAGTTTTAGAAAATAAATTAACGATCCACCATAATCATTAAAAAATGAGATGCTCATTTTAGTTGGCTTAAACATACTACGTTAACCAATAGTGTTAATTTAAACCATCATAGTTATACAGTTTAGTACATTTAGTTTTTCTTCTACACCATTGGATTAATGACCCACTTCTGCTTGGAAGTAATTCAAACTCCCCTCTCGAATCTCAATTTTCTTCCTTACCCAACATTTGATCCTGTAAACTGTTTTAAATGAATTTCAAAAATGTTTTAACGTTTACACAAATACAAAATATAACGTATTTTAAAACATTGTATAATACATACCAAATATCTGTTATACACTTTATAGACGAACTCACTAAACGGTCTACGAATAAGTTTTAATGAAATGAGTTGACGCAACATACAATTATAATATTTATTCAAGGTTTATTATTGAGTATTTTTAGACATATTAAGCTGTTACATATGTTTATTACTATTATTGTTTTATTATTTCAATTGTACAATATCAGAATCATGAAAATATCATAATTATTAATAAGTAACATAATTATAATAACATTGAATAATAATAAATACTACATACAAAATTCAAAAAAAATATTCAAAATAGAACTTAAAAAATATTATAAATTTATACGACTAAATTAAGAAAACAAAAAGTATAAACTTTTCTGACACTATGGTAGGCCTACAAAGAAAATGTTGGTAGTTCAATATTTAGGCTTAATACGTCTGTCTTAAACTACCATCGTTTTAAAAAACAAAATACATATTATTTACTATACGAAATTTGTTTTTATTGAACGGACCCCATCACCGAAATATTGCAACATATGATTTGTTTTTTTATAGTTTTGTAAATCATTTGGATTTAATAACCAAAAAATATGGGCGATAAGATAATATTAGGAGTTTTGAAGGGCATTTGAAGTTATTTCTTATGGCGCTTGTTGTTAATTCTTGCGAGGAGTTATTTATTTGCTAATGGATGGAGGATAAATAAATGCAAGTGTGCCTACGTTTACCTGGCACAAGTCCTCAGAGGACATTTGTCAATGAAACAACAATTAAGACAGTACTTTTTGGATAAGGTAAACTATGTAGGCTACTCGAGACAGGTAAAGTGAGACGCTTTGCTTGTTTCGTCGATGATTTATTCTTCTTCGTTGGTTTACACACGTGCTGATATAAACCAGAAGTGTATTGTATCAGCTCATCGTTAAAGAAGAAGAAATAGAAAAAATAAAATAGGCAGTGGTACATTCACAAAGGCTTAAACTTAATGGCAGATGTGACACTTACCAACGCGACACCGATACGTCAAAATTTTCATAGGTGACAACAAAATCAGGAAATGTCACCTGCAGGAGATAACCGCAGAACAGCTCATTTTAGAGTGCGAGGTTTGAACGGGGAAGTTATGAATCCTTTGGAAAACTAAACAAAGTACAGAACATACTCGGTAAATGAGAAGGATCCTTAGGTTCACTGACCTTGTAACTTGGGGATCAGCATCCTTTATGTGGCAGATATGCATAACGATTAGACCTCAAACTTATGAAAAGGAAGATAAAACGTTAACACTTTCACTGCTAAGGACGCACACATGTGAGCTTGACGCTGAACACTAAGAGAAGCGGCCGACGCACAGTGCATTGCACGCCAAATCCTGTACCGGGAGTATTTTCAATGCACAGTGCATTTCGTTCTTCGCACGCCAATTGTAAGCCCATGTGCTATGGACGCACATGTGGGTCCGCTTTAAAACATTAGTGATTATTTCGTAGAAAGGTTAAAAATAAAGTAATTTCTACTCATTTAGGCTATAAATATAAAATATAAAAGGTCCGCTCTAGCATAGGAAATACGAAATTTACGTAGCACTAAACGTGTTAATGAAATGATAGAATAAGAAAATATATAACACATACACCTTATTTGTTTATTTGTATTTTTATGATTATTTTAAAGTAAAGAAACACTGCTGAATTTCACACACATTTCAATTTGGATAGCTTGTTTTTTTAACAAAGTTGCATTTTTTGAACACTTAGGTACATTTTTCTCAGGAAGTATTGAGATAATGAGCTGAAATTTTGTACACATATTTATAGGCATATAATAAGAATTTAGATAAAAGATTATTAAAAAAAAATAAATTTCTGTTTATATGATAGAAGTTTATGTAATTATTTCTTTCTTCTTGAGTTTACCGAAAGTTGACTTTTTTGGTACGTTAGGAACATTTTCTCCAAAAGTAATGAACATATTGCTATGAAATTTTCAGGAGTTATTTATATTACTAAAATACACATTTTAACCCGGGGATTTTATGATTGATCTAAAAAAAAAACTTTGTATACCCTAAAAAAACACCAAGTTTTGAAGGGTGTTTTTTTAATAATTATAATTCAACTTCCAAATAGTATTTTTTAAATCCCCGTCGTTAAGGTGTGTATTAATACATGATAAAACAATGGTAAAAACTTCAGGTAGATAGGATTCATAGTTTTTGAGTAAATGTTCCTTATGTTAACATGGCAGCTTATGGGAGAAACATTAGGATACTGTCCCCATAAAAACTATTGGCGGTGTATCAGTTAAAGAAAATTATTATTTTTACATAAGTCTATATGAAATTGAATAAAATTGCAGTTGTATGAAGTTGTTTTGTTAAATTAAACAATATAGGCTACTTCCCAACAGTGCAGTTTTTAATATTATTACCTTTTACTCGCAATAAACATTTATTATTATTATATCTTGTTTTAATTTCCCTTTTTTATAGCTAGAACATGACTGCCAAGTTGTTATTGCAGCAGTAATGACTGCTATGAAAAACACTTTGCAGATAGAAATCATATCAGTCGTCGTCAATTTTAAAAGCTGTTTAATTTAAGTACCGCAGTAAAATATCCTCCAGTAAGTTAGCTATACATATATTATATGAAGTTAAAGGATAACTTATCAGATGTATAGGAAATAAAAATAACTAGGGTAAACGCTGTCTTTACTGACATAAATACTAAATTTATTTGGAGTGGAAATCCAAAACAAATGGATTTAAATTTTCTGTAGACTTAGATAAAGAGTTATAATTTGTATTTTATATTACACTATGGGATCCTCTCCTGAAATGACGATTGATTAGGACAGAGGTACTTGTCCTAGATCCCAACACATGCGCAGTAGGAACAGTTGTTTTAGTGAATGACATTTACATACCCTGTCAACGAAAAACGATGTTAGTTGTAAACAAAATTTACTGATACTAAATTTACCAAGTAAATTGGTATAGTAATGTAAAACATAATGACCATAAATTTATAATAGAAATAAAAATAAAGGTTTTAATTTTTAAGTACCGTTTTAAATTTCCAATATTATTCCACAAAACATAAAGACTGCAAAAGATTGCAATTCTTAAACATTTCTTTGTTTAGTTTTTTATTAAAATAAAATTTGTTATTAAATCTGTACAGCAAGAGGCTCAGTCATGACAGAATGACTGTTTGACTGACATAGAACTATAATGGAACAAACAATACTTAAGATACAAATAAGAAAATTTAAAGGTACATTTTTACTAGACCATAGACCGACACTTGGAAACGAATTTTGATGAATTTTAATTTAAAATTGTAAAAATATTGAACATTTGAAGTTCACTATCAGCCATATAACAGATAAAAACAGCCTTTCGGATCAAAATTTAGCAAAACATGTTTGTTAACATTCATTACCACAGCAACCAACTTAGAAGGTTTAGAATCAGTTTATTTGTTTTGTTTTAACCAACAGCTCGTTTAGGTTAGGTTATCAAAGTGAATGCAAACAAAAAAAAAAAAAAAAAAAAATTGAAGACATTTGATTATTGTATTATACTTTAGTTCAAACCCCTGTTGGTAAATAATCAGTACACATTATATCAGAAACTTATAATTTTGGGTTTGGCTTACTACGCGTTTCTGCAACCAATTTGGAAAATGTAGAATCAGGTAATTATTTGTTACAACTAACAGTATTTTCAGATAAGGTAAAAGCAACACAAGATAAGGTAAATTCTAGGTCGAACATATGGTTTACATATTATATTGTTTCCTTTAGTTGGTAATATCAAAATTTGTTTGAAATGTTGATTATTTAGTGGTTACATTATAACGCACACTGCAATTACAATTATTATGGTTGTTCGTGACTGTATAGCTAAGTATAGGTCACCACTCAATCATCATTTCCGTTGCTTTATACCTTATATCTTGAACATACTGTCCCAAATTTCACATGGCCGTTATGTGGGTGAAAATAATGCTTGGTTTAGGGATTAGCCGCCATTATTTTAAGCTCAGTATGGTGTACATATTTGACAAGTAGCCTTTTACCCTTGTACGTTATTTTGTATACTTCAAAACTGACGGCCATTAAAAACTTGTAATGCCAAATATCTCTAAAACCGCTAACTTTACAAAACAAATTAAGTAACAAAAAAAGTTAATATTTTAATAACAAACAAAACTTTTTTATTTTTCCTTTAGCTCAAAAGATAACTGAGTTATCAGCTAAACAATCAAAACGTAATTTATTTCTGTACTATTATTGTTGTTAATGTATTGTTATGTTTAGAAATATTTTACATTAAACATTTTAAATGGCCGACATTTTTAAAGTATACAAAAGTAGGTTATGGTTTTTGTCGAGGGTGAAAGGCTACTTAACTTAATTATTTACATCAAATTTGAGGTCGATATATTTTCTATTTCCAAAGATATTAAAAATATTGGGTGAACAAAAAATTGCTTATAATTAAACTTATTTTCATATTTTCGCCTATAGAAAGATTGGAGAAATTTGGGTGAATATTTTCTATACACCCACTATATCACACAGAGCCCTATAAATCTCTCTTGAAATATACAAATGAAGATAAATGCATTCCGTTTACACCGCTGAATTAAAACCAATCAACGTCAACTTTTGTGGGATTATATCATATGGTAGAAGGGAATCTCTTGATTTGTCCTTTGTCTAATTAATTTAATCTCGGTAGATTGGGCTTACCTTTATTGGAAATTTAAAACAGAAGCTTCCTTCAATTATTGGTTTATACTATAATTAATTGAGGCAGTTATAAATAGGGATGAGTCGAATATTATCATCGAATTTCCATAATAAAGTAAAGCTATTGCGTGACCCTTATGGTAATTAAGGTTGTGAGTGGTCAATGAGCACCAATCATGGTCCCCAGAACACGATTTGGGGTGTCATTAAAAATGTTATGTATAGGCTATTATTAATGTGTTCGAACTCTAGGCTAACTGCACCATTTTATGTCCGATTTGGTCCAAATTTGTTAAACATGTTGCTTTTTTCTAAGGACGAGTTCCTTAACAAAAAAAAAAAAAAAAAAAATGCAACATACGGAAATACGTTTTATGATTAGAATTAAAAATTGAGATTTCTCGTACTGGAATTAAATTGTATTTAATTTTAACTAAAACAAATTTATATAAGAGATTATTGTGCACATTTTGTTTTTTACTCGACCTTATAGCCCGTCTGGTTCCCCCAAAACCAATCAAAACGTAAAATATAATAAAAGTACCCGATTCAAATCCACGGGGGGGGGGGGGGGGGTTTTGAAAAGTTTTCTGTTCCGAGTCCGACTGCCGGGATGCAAACGCGAGTTTGTCAGTCGAAAGCAAAGCAATGTGGTCCATAATTCGAGAAGGCAAGGTCGAGGTGCAAACTCATTATCTGCTATAATCGGAACGAAGAAGCCAATAAGTGGCTGGAGGCTGAGGTGTTAACAAATTCTACTGATATATTTCGTACGAGCAGGCAAATATTTAGCGTCTTCGTGAGTAGAACAATTTTCCAAATAGTTTGTTGAAACCATAAAACATATAAACTTATTTTTTGTAATTCTCCCGTCAACAGTTACAATTATTATATTATAGATGTTTGTAAATGTAAAACATATACAGTAATATAAATTAATGTGGATTAGGTTTTGACAACAGTATATACAGAATAACTAATGTTTACTAATGATAATATTTACTAATGGGCTTGATAGTAAACATCGTGTACTATATTAATGGATAGACCTACTGTTGTCTACACCAAAGTCCTAAGATATATTAAAGTTGGCTATATATTAGATTGAAAAACCACAAAATGCAGCTATATTTAATTCATCAAAACGTGAAAAGGTTCCTAAAAAATATGTTGTAAATGATTTATATACAATACATTTTCTAAAATTACAACATTGAAGTTTATAAAAGTAGAAAAAGACCGACCGTGACAGGATTCGAACCTGCAATCTTCGGATCCGAAGTCCGACGCCTTATCCGTTAGGCTACACGGTCATACAACGTCCATTCACCCAGGAAGTAAAAGGCTCTATTTAATAAAACAAACAAAATAAACAATAATTAAACCAATTTCGTGCATTATGATGACCAAGTATGATAGATAAATTCTACGTACTTAGATGTTCTAAATTAAAATTAATGTACAAGTATTTTTTATATTCGTTCGTTACAACTATAAATTCCAATAACTATTTTAGACTAAATGTTAACCGTTACAATATGTAATGCATTACAATATGTTATAATGTATTACACAAATTAATAATGTATAATGCTTATTTTGTAATGAATTAGTATTGCAATTAATTAAATCATTTTGCTGGAATTAATTAGATTTATGTTTGCCTCTGTTTTATTTATTTAGAAGTAAAATTTGGTTAAATAAAGTAACTAATATTGTTATTACAAATGACATTATTTTATTCGTATAATCTAAATATGCGTTGGTAATTGTATTGATTAGTGAAGCAGAAAAGTAACTGACATAAGTTTTTCAATCTAGTTACAAATAATATTTGTCGTATCAGGAAATTCTACTTTGTACTAACCACTGTTTATTTTAATCTACGTACGATCTTTTCTAAAAAGGAAACAACAACAAAACATTTTACGAACAAATTTTTGAATAGTATTAATAATATTTACAATAGTATTTATATTGGGTCCGCTAACCCCTTAACCTCGGATAGTACAATACATGTTGTATATTTACATTTGTGTCAGTAAAGAAACAAGATAAAAACAAGAACAGAAACACAACATAAATAACAGTACAAACAAAATTACTTTAACGGTCAAATCTATAACTAGTAATAAGAACCACTTTTGAAACAGAATTCATTTACAAAAAATGTAATAACTAAAAATATGAACTTTTCTTCCCAACAATTCTTTAAAATAATCATAAATTTGAAGTAACACTAAACAGGAACAGAAGAAAACAGAAAGAAAACGTAAAAAAATTTTGTTACAGATTTGTTAACAGACTCCGGTCCATAGCGTTCTTGAGACCACCGCGTCATCATTCTCATCTCCACACATCCGGCATTCTGGCCTTCTTACTTTATATATTTTACACATATATAGCTTCTGACAAAACTGAGTTCTGTAAGAAATCGAGTAAGGTTAAAGTCTACTTCTTCGTGTTTTCTCTGCAGACAAGGTGCTAGGTCCTGAACGAGACAATGCGTTCATACCTCACTAAACCCGATCTTGCTTCCAGCGATGCTAATTTCTGTCCGCCTATTTTGCTCTTATCTTCTATTTTCTTTTTAGCGAATTTCCATAGGAAAAATGAGCTATTTATTGAAGTGGCCCTTATGGTATGACCCAAGGTCGGGAGTAGCAAATGAGCACCGATCACGGTCCCCAGAACACGTTTTGGGGTGTCATTAAAAATCATATATATATATATAATATATATGTATATATGTACGTATGTATGTGTGTGCACTCTAACGGACGCATTATACGTCCGATTTGGTCCAAATTTGGTACACACGTTGTTTTTCTAAGTCGCTTGGACGAGTTTATTAGCCAAAAACATTGACCGGAAGTAGACCAAACTTTTGACCGGAAGTAAAATGTATGT
>JAGFPH010005130.1:66516-79840 GCA_018207615.1 Philaenus spumarius
ATTGACCGGAAGTAGACCAAACTTTTGACCGGAAGTAAAATGTATGTCCGCACTCTACCGGACGCATTTTATGTCCGATTTGGTCCAAATTATGTTCACAGTTTGGTTTTCTAAATCGCTTGGCAAGTTCGTTAGCAAAAAAAAAAATTACCGGAAGTGGACGAAATTTTTGACCGGAAGTAAATTTTTTTTAGATTTTCTTTAAGAAAATATACATATGAAATAATTCTGTACATTTTGTTTTTTTACGCGACTTTATAACCCATCTGGTTCCCCCAAAACCAATCAAAATGTAAAATACCGTAAAAATACCAGAATTAAATCCACGGCTTTTACCTTGGTGACCGATGGCAATATATTTGGTATATGCTGGCAGCAGCTACGTGAATTGATCAATTTCCCAAATAGTTGTTTGAAACCCAAAAATATATATACATTTAATTTTGGAAATTCGCTCAACTCACGTCAGTGGTTCAGCTGCGTGGTCGAATTATTTTCTACAGACAGCAAATCGACGTGTATCACTCCGGTGTTCACCAAAACTGCGGGTTCAGACACAGTGCGGTAAGAGGAAACAATTATCAACTTCTGAGCTTCTGTGCTGTACAGACGATTTTTCCCCTTAGGTTTTATTTGTTACGGTTTCTGCCCATATCTTTGCTTCATACAGTAGAACTGACTGCACAGCTCCAATTGGTCTGGCTGGTTCCTTCGAGATCGCTCATCAGTCTTCTTAGTTTGGCAGAGACGACTGAAGCCTTGTCGGTTGCATTCTGGATGTAATCCTAGTAGGTCGGTTCACTGTCTAGAGGTAAACCCAGGTACTTGTCTGTTCTTGTTTGCTTTACATGTTCGCTTATAACTTGCACAATAACAATTCACTAATTCTCACAGACATACGTACAATAACAAACAGGTTTCAACGACAAAGTCATCATCTTCAGTGAAACGCGTTCGTTTATTAAAGCTATGACGGTCAGAACTAGTGTAGTGTTATTATTCCTAAACATTTACACTTTAACACACATACATTCAAGAAATAATAAAAAACAGCCGAAAAAAATGCAAAACTTAACATCTAAAGTCTTTTTGAACTGAACACTAATAATGATATGTTAAATATCCCAGTTCTATGACTTGGTACAACTTTGATGCTTTCCTAGAATGTCGGTCAAACTAAACACAAAACTGTTTCAATATTTCAAAGAGTCGACATTTAATTTTACTGTACATTTATTCAAAGCATGTCACGACTGTTGTCAATATTTACTTTGGAACTTGTTTTACTCCGCTCAACAAATTTTAATGATTGCTTGCTACTGACAACAAATGCAATCGGTTGTAACCTATAAGACTCACGTGAGATGGATTATAAACGTAATAAAATTATATACAATGATTTTTATTTAAGCTTTAACATGTTTAGTATTTCCAAATGTATAAAATCAATGTAAATTATATTTTATAAACGTTTTAATTCAATTTTAATTGATATTAGGTTATTAATATTTGTCTTTATTGGGTAACATGAAAAGCCGATTTAACTAATGTAAAACTACATTGCTTAATTCAAATCAAATCATATTTAAAAAAAAATACATCTTTTAAATTCAATTAATAAATGTCAAAGTTGTGAAACATTTATTTGATCAAAATCAAAGCTTATAAGCAATTAAAATTAAAACATGTTATGTACATTAATACAAAATGAAACTACTTATTTACAGTAAACATATAGAACTAAATGTAAAACACGCATATTCTTAAAATAAAGGCGTTAACGGGAAAGGAAAAAACAAACTTATCATTCTTTTTAAAATAAACGCCACTACAAACTTAAATTATTGAAATCACCGTTGCAGTTCTTATGACATAATAACACGAGGAACAATATATTTTTTAAAAAGATTTTGTGACAGGTTCTAAGTGATAACGACAATCTGAAATGTAATAAAGTTCTCTTTCGAATAATTTTTTGTGAAAATTGAATACATATTTTTCTTCATCTTTGTTGTTGTTTAGAGTACTGAAATTCGTTTATTAAGTATATTATATATTATATATTATATAAATTACACACTGTAATGATATTTCAATATCTCATAATTTAATCTTTAGCATATTTGTTTAAGTTATTAGTTGAAATAAGGTGTTTAAAACGTATATTAAATTATTGTAGGTTAGGTCAAACATTGCGAACTTAATTGTATGGTATACTTTTCATACTGTTAATATAGTTACCAATTAATAACAACTCCAGTAAAACTGAGTGTACGTAACAATATAGTATAGCGAATGTTATCACATTGAATCCATATAATAATATGTTTCGTTATTGAGCAGCTGACAATATACTTCAGGCATATAACACCTGATTTAACTCATCATCTGTAATTCTTTAACACAACAAACATATTATAGATTGTAATTTTATTGTTGTGTTTACAATTTCAGTCGACACAAACTTCCTAATTATATTGTCTGGATGTTGGTTGTTTTTGTAGCTGAGTTATAACTCTAATATTCCATATTCCAGCTTTTAGGTTAGAAATCGTTGAAAATGTACGTATTTTTACAATTATTTTTGTTTATTTAATTATCGATAGCCTAAAAAACCACATAGACCTACAAACATAAAACTACATTTGAAACTATGAATATCTTGGGCTATTGGTCTGAATTAATGCTGTTTTAACAGAATTTAAAAAGTTTCAGATTCTCTAAATTTACAAATATAGTCCTTCCGTCGATGAAAACCTTAGTGAATTATAAATTGAATTATAATAAAAATTTTAATAAATGAGTGTATTTAAAATATTTTCTGATAAAATCGTTGATTTTAAACGTATGATTATATTACATGATCTTTTGCTTGGTTTTCCAAAATTTATTTCCTACCTTTGAGTAAAAGTTGTAATTGTTAAATGTTTACCTTATTGAAAATTATTAACGGCATTTACCCAGTTAGATATAGTTTGTTGTTTGTACCTCTGGATAGTTTCTTCTGAAGAAAAATGTAATCAAAACAACATTATACATGTTCAACTACTTCTAACCTCAAAACAAGTCATTTAGCCTACATTAGTTCTTTAACACATTAATATTAATACTTTAAATTTAGATTTTGTCATGTGTATCAAATTAATTTGCATGTGATTAACAGAACGATTTCATGAAAAATAACGTGCAAATTAATTTGAAACACATGCCAAAATATAACTTTAAAGTATTAAGATTAACGTGTTATAGAAATAATGGGAAAATTCAATTGGAAAGTGTATTTTAATTATTAATAATGTTTTACCTTGTAATTTATCAAACACGTCTGAAATCCCAATTATGTCTGCAATGAAGCGATATAAATATACTGTGGTTCACAAGTCAGGAAATTTACCTTCATGCTACTTTTGTTATGTATATTATTGAGTATATACAATAGTCTTATTTCATACTCTATTCAAGCGGAAGGTAGCAGGTTGAAATAGATTGCTATAGACAGCTGTCAGGTTAATAACTAATTAACAGCATGAAATGTCCCAAGCGTCAATAGATTATAATTAAATTACTGTAGATAGAATATAGTTATGTGATGTATGTATGTTTATGTTTGGAAGTATTATGCATCATTATAGTAAATGATAATAATAATCATTTAAAATAAATTGACACATAACGTTTATTAGGATTACTTTGTCTTCATTACCTAAAGCCAGTTATACTTATAAAAACTGGATAATGCAAAATATAGCCATGGTAAATCAATAGCCAGTAATTATATTCTAATTGTAGCCAACTGAGCTATCGCCTCTAGTCTCTTGGCGACCAAACTTTCAGACTTTTTTATAATAAAATTATTGGACAAATGTTTTGGAAGAAAGTTTTTAATGGATACATTAATGGAGGAAATATGTGGATTTTTTCAGTATTATTTAATGGAATTTTTATTGATCCTGCTTTAAAAAATTAGGCTATTATAAAAAAAATTGTAAAATTTTATAACGTAATTGTAAAAATAGACACAATAATTTTACAAACTCAACAAAACCAAGATCCACTTATTAAAACGAAACCCAAAAGTTAATTATTCAACCTTTATTTATTGTGAGTAGAATATCTAAGTTATTCTTAATATTGCTGTAAGTATGCTCGGTGTATTTGCCATAAGCTGAGCTGGTGAGGTAGATGTTCTTTGCACCGTGTTTTGAATGTACTGCATGTCTGTCCTATATAGAGTGTTCATAAAGTAACTTTAACCCCACTCATTGTTTTCATTTCAATAAAAATATCAAGAAATAAAAAAAAAATAGATTTATGTGTATAGGAAAATCTAGTAGGAATAACAGCGCAAATTATTTAATTTGACTCTAAAGTCTGTTAGTGATGTGGATTGAATGGTTAGTCTGTTGCAGCGACTGGTCTATTACAACGAGGAAATTGTTTAGTGTATTGCAATATGCTGGCAAACAATTTATTGAAATAAATATATGGAACATTGGCAGTTATTATCATTATATTATTACATTATTACATTTTACTCTTTTGTATAAAAGAATTTATTGAAACGTCAATTGACGTAAGATAAGCGAATTTTCAAAACTTAGTTTATGAGTTTTAGGGTTACAACCAATTAAGAAATTTATATTTACAAAATAAAAGAGGTTACATTTTGAAGGAAAGTTTTCCTTTGAGAAGAGGGCTGGGCAGTCTGAACCACAACATAAACAATATCTATCTTTTATAGTGCAAGACAGTTTCTATGTAGTCAAGGGAATTGATATTTACAAAATAAAATAGTTTACATGGTGAAGGAAAGTTTTCCTTTGGGAAGGGGGCTGGACAGTCCGAACCAACAAAATACAAGCAGCACTCTGTTTATATTACCAAATCTCTTAATTGTTTTACAAATTAGTTATTTGATATGGCCACATCCTTCCAGTTTTATTAATACTATGTAAATTTTAAGCTCCGCTGGTATTGGTCTGAGACAGTAGTGATTCATCTTTGATCTTGTTTACATTGTCATTTAAATTTGAGTCTGGGTCCTTTTTCCATTGTTTGTAAATGGTATATTCCTGATATATATTAATTGTTCAACCTTTATTTATTCTTTGCACCGTGTTTTGAATGTACTGCCCGTCTGTCCTATACAGAGTACTCATATAGTCTCTTTAACCACACTCATTGTTTTTGTTACTGAAAATAAGATAACTAAACTTTGTAAAATATTGAGTTGCATAACTGGAATTTTTTTAAACTTATCTGGCCCTCCATGATTTTGGTGTATTAGAGGAGTAAGGAGGGTTAACAATTTCAAATATAAAGGTAGGCCATGTAATATAGGCCTACCATTGAAAAGCTTATAAAATGGTGCCACACACACACACACACAATGCCGCAAACTAGCAAATAATGGAAAATAACATACAACCTATTTATTCATAATATTAACAAATTAATAACCTGCTTTGATGTATGATAACAATATAATTTTCAGAACTTTGATTGTCAATTACTTTGAAACGAAGCAAGATACTAAGCTCTAGTTTGAGCTATTCTGTTTCTCTTTTAATAAGCTTCGGTGGTGTATTACAAGACTTACCTTTGTGTTTTTTACCCACTATTTTTTTGCCCACTACCCCCTTCAAGATCCCCAAAATATGATTTGTCAAAAAAAATCTGTTATTCAATACAAGATATATACAAATTTTTTAAAATTATTTTCGATATCAAAAGTAATCAAGGAGATTGAAGAGACTTTATGAACACTCTGTATATAATTTTAACATAGTGGTAGCAAGATATTGTAAGTATGCTGCTCCGAGTGTATTTGTTTTAACTTGTTATAAACTTATGTCTATCTTATTCTAAACAGTTATATCGCATTATTATTATTTAGCACAAAATAAGACAACTATTTAAAATATATACTAATATTATAAAGAGGTAGAATTTGTTTGTTTATATGCAAGGGGTAATCTCTGGAACTATTGAACAGATTGAAAAAAATAGTTTTACTAATGAAAAGCTAGCCTACACTATCCCTGAGTAACATAGGCTAGAATTAATATTGATTTGAAGGTTGTAAAACAATAAACATCAATTGTTATAATTTCCTTAAAGTTAGTGAGCTGAAAATTTTTACATTTATTTCTTACAAGATACATAGAAAAAGTATCATAAATTACTTTTTGCCACGGGCTGCTAAGAGGTAAAATTGTAGTAAAATTTGATTGTTATACTTTCTTTAATAAAGCTAGAGAACTGAAAATTTGGTACTTATTGGTTTTAAGTGTTTTATAGGAAAGGGCATAAATAATGGTAAAGCGACAAAACGACGGTGCAATAAAACTGCCAAGGGTCATCGGTTTACCTGGTTTGCAGGGCTACGACAACACGACGGTGGTGCAGCTGCGAGTGGGCTCCGTCGTGCAGTCGTAGTCTGCACGGCTTGACCGGGGTAAATCTTGATGAGGGTTTGACAGCCAGTGGTGATAATATTTAGCTCGTACCCCTGCGTACTCAGCAAATTTACAATGCATATACATGCAAAATACATGCAATGTTCTCATGCAAAATACTGTGACTAAACAGTTTAGGTAAGTCCTTTAGTTTTTTTTTATTCTAATTATATAAAGTGATAATACGACGAAATATTATAATTATACAAATATTATAATCATACTGTTATCGGCAAAATATGTGAAGTGACTTTAAAGGGGTAAATATTGTCTAGCTATGAACTCAGTTCTGGTATGGATAAAGTTTTCTTCAAGACAGCCTCGCAGGTAGACGCGGAGGGATTAGGGGCTGGGACCTCGCGCAGACTACATCTATACGACTGAGTCGCTAATGAGATTCGGCAACGTCGTGCTGTCGTACCCCTGCAGATATATTTATTGCCCCCCAAGGGTTCCAGGTCGCATTCAGTCGTGTTGTCATACAACCATAAATAATAACACACTCAATTTAAATAGTTACGTATAATTTGTGAACTGGGTTGGGGGGTAACAGCCCTTTTACAATAAAAATAAATTGTTATACTTTCCATGATTTACATCTTTGTTTCGTAAGTGGTATTCTGTTTGCAATTGTTTAACAGCGGGGGTTTGCGAGCGAAGCGAGTAGAGTGCAGATCCTTCTAGTATTAAATAAAATCCAATGAAATTAAATCTGTTTTATTAAAGCTGTAGCAGTTCCATTAGTGACAAGTTTGTACAAAAACAGAATTCGAGATACAACTGGAACAGATTTTCCAATAATTATAGCAGCAGTAAAACAACTAGACTGTACATTGATCAAGTTCTGAGTTATTGTAACATTGTTCATTCGATGGAGTTTCAAACAAAGCAAATCTCTTTGAATAGACGAATGATTTTCTTTAGTGTTTTAATTTTGTGTACAATATTACCATGTTTGTATTGACAAGCTTTTTAAGGAAGTAAAGAGTAGAAGCAATAAAAATGAATACTATAGTAACAAATCGAACATCTATGCAGATATATTCATAATTTAATAATCTGTTTGATCAGGTTGGTAACATGCTGCTTGTATATGATCATTAATAACGCGATACCAGGAATGCAAACTGATTGTCTCAAGGTCACAAAGCTTTTTGTGAATTTCCAAATGAAACATGAAACATTCAGTTACTTATTTAATAGATATGTTACAGGAAAGTAGATTGTTAGGGAGAGTTGACTCTGCCTAGGAAAAGTAAAGTCTTACTAAAAGTATCAGTAAAAGTTGATTGAAAATAAACAAATCAACTTTTCTAGGAAGAGTTAATTATGCCTGATGTGGTTATAAAAGTTGATTTGGAGATGTTGCTCTCCACATGCAACTGCGTGAGCATATCTGTGTTTTGGTAATCCCCGCCAGTCAGTAACCACTACTCGTATATTTGTAGTCGTTTAATAGTGACCAAGTATTCAGATTAAGTTAGGTTAAACACTAGCTGATAGATAAATAAACCTATGGAAACAACAATAGCTGGGAGGATTGTTGCAACTTCACAATCACGTGGAAGAGGACAAGGATTTTTCAAATGCTCTTGCAATACTAAATGCAAAATCCAAGAAGTCCGTGTGTAAGAAGAAAGATGTGTTCTGCAACTCAAAGTGTTACCAATTTTTGATGTAATAAATGATACAATTTTTTATAAAGGTATTATAAAGGTTTCCTTTTTTTAGTTTTTATTATGTATTAGACCGTTTCCTTGCAAAAAGTCAACTTTTACTAACTCAAGGCAGTAAGAGTGTACTTTCCCTAGGTATAGTCAACTCTGCTGACTAGTAAATGTTATTGAATATTCATCACTTTTCGCTTTTTAATCAACTTCTACTGAAAAACCAGTAATAGCAAACTTTACCAAGGCAGAGTCAACTCTTACTGGATAATTTTCCTGCAACCTATATATATAATATGTCATTTTTGGGCAAATGATATATTCCTAAATTACTATTCAAAACAGGCCTAGTTTTGTTAGCAGTCTTGTAGTAGGAACATAAAAACTGATGTTTTCAAAATAAGAAATTTGAAATTGATAAATATTTTTATACAATTCTATTTAGAACTAAATTACAAAACTTTTTTACATACTACTTTTTACTACTTTACTACTTTTTATGTAGGCCTAAAGTTAAACATTTTCCTTTCCTTACTGAACGTGATTGTTTCTTGAGCTAATAACTTTCTTAATTTTACTTCAATAATTTTTTTTACTGGCATAAATGAATTCTTTAAACCTTTATCTACAAAAAAGCTATGGAACACTTTTGAATTGGTTTAGAATAAACGTATAAAAACATGGTTGAAATACAAAAACTTGGACGATTTTTAACAAATTCGAAGTTTACGGCCATTTTGTGAGCTTACCGTTAGAGATACGGAAAAAAATCAAGAATACAATTTTGTTTAAAATTAAATTTGCTTATAGCAAAATGTTATTAGTTTTTAAATTCGACTTACGGTTAAGCCACAAACTGGCTTTGGAAAAAAGCTTACACTGAGAGAAACGGTCCGGCCGCAATTTTTATTTTATTTAAGGGGTTAAAATGAAAAATGGAAAAAACCGTATATATACATGGCTCGGCCTAGGAATAAGGAACATTCATGCAAAAAATCATCAAAATCGGTCAAGGCGTTTGGCCGTAATCGTGAGACAGACACACAGACATACAGACACACAGACGAAATGCCGAAAGGTCGAGTTAAAACGGAGACTTCGCTTACGCTCGGTCAATTAAAAAGATAGGAATAATTTTGTTTATAAGTGAAAACTGTTACATTGTAATCTATAAACTTCAGCAGTAAACACAGTCATAATCTGTGAGATTAATTGGATGGAGTTATGCAGAAAGCTACCAACCCACAAAATTCTAAAAATACGTTTTTTTACTCTAAGTATGAGAAAATATCACACTCTTGTTCTGCAGAAAACATCCAACCAAAATATGAAAATGTACTTCCCTTTATAAGACTTCTAAAAAAACTTAAAATGAAAATCTGTGATTTTATTGCTGCAGAAACCTACCAAGTGGTTTGGTATTTATGATTAAAAATAAATACCTATGTACAATAATGCAGAAAACTTCCATGTGGGTTGGTTGCTTTCAGCATTTTGTGGAAACATAACTTCCCTTAAGGCCCTCGTAAACGAGCAACAAAAATGCTACATTGCCGGCAATAATTCTAAAAACTGTGGCCCAGCAACATTTCCAGAAATGTATTGCCGCAACATGGCCGAGCCATGTGTATCCAGATATGGCCCGTCTACATTTCGGCCATAGTGTTGCCCAAGAATTTATCGCGTACACGTGGCAATAATGGCTGAAAGTGAAGAAGTGCTTGTTATAGTGCAGCATACATAGTAATTAACAATTAATACTACCATGATTATACTACCATGGTTCATATAGGGGCATAAAATATGCTGTACAAATGTTAATCATAAAATATATTAAAATATGCTAAGAAAAATAACTAAACAATTTTATTTAAAATAATAAACCTCATATTTTTAAATTTTTTAACATTTTCATAATTATTTTATATATTTTTATAAATATTTAAAAAAATTTGTTTGTTTTTAAACCCTTTGACTTTATAATTTTATGTTTGTTGTATTAAAACCTACAACTTTACGTGAACTATTACCTCCATTTTCCCCTGAATATTTAGTAGTCAAATAAATGTATATTTATTTTAAATGTTTAAACAAAATAAAAATAATGTTTAAACATAGTAAAATTTAAAACAACAAATTTATGTTTCAGTAAAAATCAATTTAAATATAACTTGAGCATTCTTTAAAGAAGAAACAGGTCTTCAAACTTTAAAAATCGTTTCCTGAAAAGTTTGTAAAAAGTGACTTGCCTCCTTCTTCCCCTGTAGTCTTCATATATATAAATCACAAAAATATAGATTATTCGTCTTAAAAGTTTAATACAAATTCTGTGTCAAGATTCAGACACGACGGAAAAGTGTAGCATTAAACATTTTATTAAATACCTTAAATATATTTCGTAAAACAAAACATCATACATTGTAATCATAAATGACTAATTTTTTCAGTAAATCTGTGATCAGTGTTCGATTGTTAAACATGAAACAATAATGGTATTTCCCATTTCATAAAGACGGTAACCACAGTAGCAAATACGTTGAAGTTGAATTGAATTGAACATTCCATTCAGTTGGGATTTAGATTGTTGAGTTTGTACATTATCCTTCCAATAATGTGGTGACTTTGTTCTATTTAAACAGATGTAATTACGTTTAATCAATAAATTAAAACAAAACATTGTGCTATTGAATTTAGAGGACAGATACTATTGCACGAGAGGACATGCAAACATAATTACAGTATTAACAAATGAAAATATCGCAAAACACAAATAGTTTCGGTCTATCTTTACTTGAACCTTACTCAGAGGAGCGGCTTAAGGTTGTCTTTTTAAATTTAAAACATAGATTAGGTTTAAGTAGTTTAAGACAATGTACAATATTGAGCCCAACAATTAAGCCTTTTCTAAAGGGGAGGAATTTAAAAGTTTGATTTTTGAACTGACTCGCATATCATCAAAATTGATTAAAAGGCAGATCCACTATAATAGCTGGTAGTGATGTAGAGTTTGGCACAAAAATAGGTATTACTGTATAGTGAAAATTAATTAATTTAAAAAAAATGTATTTAAAGGTTGTTAAATAAAAACACTCACTGTTACAATTACCTATATTTGAATTTGAATTTTTCACCCCCAACCCATTCCCACCCCCTAAAAATCATAAAGTGACAGATATGTAAAAACTTTCCAGTAATGCAAGATATAAACAAAGTTTTGTTAACTTATTTTCAGTAATACTTAAGGACGGGACTGTATTAAACACTGTCTAAAATATATAATATGTTTTACTTTATTTTTATCGAAGTTTTTTGTTGCACTTTTAGACTTATTAGGCAATACAAAAAATACATATTATTGGTTGTATGTGTAGATGTGTACGTGGGATTTGTGAAAGTGTACATATGAATGTGGTATAACATTCGATTGTCCAACATAATGGCGTTTCCAATTCCATAAAGACAGTAATCACAGTAGCAAATACGTTGAAATTGAATTGAATTGCACATTCCATTCAATTGGGATTTAGATTGTTGAGTTTGTCCAACGTCCGTCCAACAATGTTGTTCAATTCAAACAGATGTAATAATTATGTTTAATCGATAAATTAAAACACAACATTGTGCTATTGAATCTAGTGGACATATTTACTGTTGCAAGAGAAAATACTCAAACATTGTTAGCAAATGTACAGATGAATAATGGATCTGACTAAACGGCAGTGGAAGCATGCGAGTCTATCTTTACTTGAACCAATTCATCTGGTTTTCTCGCCCTCGTAAGAGGAGCGGCTTAGAGTATATGTCACAAAATATGTTCTGTTATGCAACACAAGATATATAAGTTTTGTTAACGTATTTTCAGTAGCAGAAATAATGAAGTGGGTTAAAGGGACTTTCTTAACAATCTGTGTGTGTAAAATTAATTATATTATGTTTTACTTTTTCTTATCTAAATTTGTTGTTTTACTTTTAGACTTAATAGGCTATACATATTATTCGTTGTATGTGTAGACTTGTACGTGTGTTTTGTGAAAGTGTACATATGAATGTGGTAGAGGTCGAGGAACACTTTATTTAAGTATTTTGTGTTCTTTTATCTCTACTTTATATAAAAACTGTATCAGATGTGTTTGATATTTTTGTATCAGAAGGAATGAAATAAATAAATAAAGTTACTTAAATCTTGTATCTCAAACAGACAAATTTCAACAAATTTTATTTAAATACCCGTTGTTTAACCTGCTCACCAAACAAACCGCATGGCTGCTGCACAACGTATATTATAATTGAGGAAAGCAATTTGCAACGACATTAGCTTTGACGTTCCCCAGGTTTGGATTTCCATTGTAACATTCAAATTACAGGGTTCACCGCTGTTGTGTATAGTGAGGTAAGCTATTATATTTCCCGAATTTGTCATGTTAAGCTTTGCAACCAACATTTCCATATGCGGAATTTCATAACATTATATTTTCCTGGAATTTAGCGTTTTCGTCGGAGTTGAGGTCCTTAGTAAAGGGAATATGTTATATCCATGCGTCTAAAAAAATACAAAACATCCTTTTTCACCTCTTTTACTTAAGGTTAATTTACAAGTACCAAAAACACAATAATAACAAAAGCATTTAATGTAAAGGCAAATCACACTTAAATTTGCTAAGTCATGTAGAAAGTTAATAAAAGGATTAACTTCTGAATTTAAAAAAATCGTTTAGAAAATAAGTTTAAACGAACTGGTATTGGTATTTTATTTTAATTTAATTTAATCGAAATTAAAACCCTTTACCATTCGTACAGTGTAAATGTAGAACCACATACACAATAATGTAAGTTAGTTTAAATACTTGCAATAAATGTATACCGTACACTTAGTTTCTATGTATTACATCAATGTAAAGGGTATGGCGACCAGCTGGGGGAAAAGTATTGAGATTTACAACAAAGTTTAAATTAGTTTTGGGGATTTTAAGTTGGTTATGTTTTACTTAACCTAATAAAGCCATTAAGTACCAGCAATATATTTTACCATCTTACCTTTCAGGTACTGGTTATTATTATAAGGTATGCACAAAATAAGCAGTAGGCAAAGCAGCTGATTACATTGTTGAGTTTACATGGAAATCTGCCATCGATGTAACGGTACATACGACCAATTAACCAAAAGTGAAATTATTAAATTTTGTTAACTAAAAATAAAGA
>JAGFPH010005130.1:87263-102397 GCA_018207615.1 Philaenus spumarius
ACATACATTTTACTTCCGGTCAAAAGTTTGGTCTACTTCCGGTCAATGTTTTTGGCTAATAAACTCGTCCAAGCGACTTAGAAAAACAACGTGTGTACCAAATTTGGACCAAATCGGACGTATAATGCGTCCGTTAGAGTGCACACACATACATACGTACATATATACATATATATTATATATATATATATGATTTTTAATGACACCCCAAAACGTGTTCTGGGGACCGTGATCGGTGCTCATTTGCTACTCCCGACCTTGGGTCATACCATAAGGGCCACTTCAATAAATAGCTCATTTTTCCTATGGAAATTCGCTAAAAAGAAAATAGAAGATAAGAGCAAAATAGGCGGACAGAAATTAGCATCGCTGGAAGCAAGATCGGATTTAGTGACTTTATAGCAGTGACTTATGAACGCATTGTCTCATTCATACCTAGCACCTTGTCAGCATGAGAAAACACGGAGAAGTTAGTAGACTTTAACCTTACTCGATTTCTTTCATTACTCGGTTTTTTCAGAAGCTATATTATGTGTAAAACATGGAAAGTAAGAACAACAGAATGCCGCATGTGTGGAGATGAGAAGAATGACGCGGTGGTCTCAAGAACGCTATGGACTGGAGGAAATTATTGGGAAATGTCACCTGGAAACATCATTTCACGAATGGCGAAAGACGAGTTTTGCTGAAGAGCTATATTCCAGTATGTAAAAGATGTTCTGCTAAGCCAGAAGACAGAAACATGGTTATAATATTAGAAGACCGTAGAAATACACGAACTAAGCAGGATAAGTAAAGGTCTGATTAAATGTGAAAGTAGTTCCGGACCATGATGTTGGAAATAGAGGTTTAGTGGTTTTACCGTTAAAGTCTGATAAAAGTTGTTAAAAGTCTGTTAACAAGTCTGCAACAAAAATTTTTTACGTTTTCTTTCTGTTTTCTTCTGTTTAGTGTTATTTACTTCAAATTTATGATTATTTTGAAGAATTGTTGGGAAGAAAAGTCCATATTTTTAGTTATTAAATTTTTTGTAAATTAATTCTGTTTCAAAAGTGGTTCTAATTACTAGTTATAGATTTGACCGTTAAAGTAATTTTGTTCGTACTGTTATTTATGCTGTGTTTATGTTCTTGTTTTTATCTAGTTTCTGTATTGACACAAATGTAAGTATATAACATGTATTGTACTACCTTTAAGTTTAAGGGGTTAGCGGACCCAATATAAAGACTATTGTAAATATGATTAATACTATTCAAAAATGTGTTCTTAAAAATGTTTTGTTGTTGTTTTCTTTTTATACCTAGATGAAAATAAACAGTGGTTAGTACAAAGTAGACTTCCCTGATACGACAAATATTATTTGTAACTATATTGAAAAACTTATGTCAGTTACTGTTCTGCTTTACTAATCAATACAATTATTAATGCCTATTTAGATTATATGAACAAAATAATGTCATTTGTAATAACAATATTAGGTACCGTTCAGTATTTAACCAAATTTATGTAACTTCTAAATAAATAAAACAGAGGCAAACATAAATCTAATTAATTAAAGCAAAATGATTTAATTAATTGTAGTACTAATTCATTACAAACTAAGCATTATACGTTATTAATTTGTGTAATACATTATAACATATTGTAATGCATTACACATTGTAACGGTTAAAATTTAGTACACATTTAGTCTAAAATAGTTATTGGAATTTATAGTTGTAACGAACGAATATAAAAAATAATTGTACATTAATTTTAATTTAGAACATCTAAGTACGTAGAATTTATCTATCATACTTGGTCATCATAATGCACGAAATTGGTTTAATTATTGTTTATTTTGTTTGTTTTATTAAATAGAGCCTTTTACTTCCTGGGTGAATGGACGTTGTATGACCGTGTAGCCTAACGGATAAGGCGTCGGACTTCGGATCCGAAGATTGCAGGTTCGAATCCTGTCACGGTCGGTCTTTTTCTACTTTTATAAAATTCAATGTTGTAATTTTATAAAATGTATTGCATATAAATCATTTACAACATAATTTTTAGGAACCTTTTCACTTTTTGATGAATTAAATAAAGCTGCATTTTGTGGTTTTTCAATCTAATAAATAGCCAACTTTAATATATCTTAGGACTTTGGTGTAGACAACAGTAGGTCTATCCATTAATATAGTACACGATTTTTACTATCAAGCCCATTAGTAAATATTAAACAGTGATTCTGTATCTACTGTCAAAACTTAATCCACATTAATTTATAATTACTGTATATGTTTTACATTTACAAACATCTATAATATAATAATTGTAACTGCTGACGGGAGTTGCTAGAAATCAAAAAATAAGTTTATATGTTTTATGGTTTCAACAAACTATTTGGAAAATTGTTCTACTCACGAAGACGCTAAATATTTGCCTGCGCGTACGAAATATATCAGTAGAACACCTCAGCCTCCAGCCACTTATTGGCTTTACAGCAGATAATGAGTTTGCACCTCGACCTTGCCTTCTCGAATTATGGACCACATTGCTTTGCTTTCGACTGACAAACTCGCGTTTGCATCCCGGCAGTCGGCCTCGGATCAGAAAACGGTAAAATCCCCCCCCCCTCCCCCCGTGGATTTGAACCGGGTACTTTCATTATATTTTACGTTTTGATTGGTTTTGGGGGAACCAGACGGGCTATAAGGTCGAGTAAAAAACAAAATGTGCACAATAATCTTCTATATAAATTTGTTTTAGTTAAAATTAAATACAATTTAATTCCAGTACGAGAAATCTCAATTTTTAATTCTGATCAAAAAACATATTTCCGTATGTTGAATTTTTTTGCTAAGGAACTCGTCCTTAGAAAAGCAACATGTGTCACAAATTTGGACCAAATCGGACATAAAATGGTGCAGTTAGCCTAGAGTGCGAACACATTAATAACATAATGTGTATAGCCTAGTGCCTATACATAACATTTTTAATGACACCACAAATCGTGTTCTGGGGACCATGATTGGTGCTCATTGACCACTCCCAACCTTAATTACCATAAGGGTCACGCAATAGCTTCACTTTATTATGGAAATTCGATGATAATATTCGACTCATCCCTATTTATAACTGCCTCAATTAATTATAGTATAAACCAATAATTGAACGAAGCTTCTGTTTTAAATTTCCAATAAAGGTAAGCCCAATCTACCGAGATTAAATTAATCAGACAAAGGACAAATCAAGAGATTCCCTTCTACCATATGATATAATCCCACAAAAGTTGACGTTGATTGGTTTTAATTCAGCGGTGTAAACGGAATGCATTTATCTTTATTTGTATATTTCAAGAGAGATTTATAGGGCTCTGTGCGTTATAGTGGGTGTATAGAAAATATTCACCCAAATTTTCCAATCTTTCTATAGGCGAAAATATCAAAACAAGTTTAATTATCCGCAATTTTTTGTTTACTTAATATTTTTAATATCTTTGGAAATAGAAAATATATCGACCTCAAATTTGATGTAAATAATTAAGTTAAGTAGCCTTTCACCCTCGACAAAAACCATAACCTACTTTTGTATACTTTAAAAATGTCGGCCATTTAATATGTTTAATGTAAAATATTTCTAAACATAACAATACGTTAACAACAATAATAGTACAGAAATAAATTACGTTTTGATTGTTTAGCTGATAACTCAGTTATGTTTTGAGGTAAAGGAAAAATTAAAAAGTTTTGTTTGTTATTAAAATATTAACTTTTTTTGTTACTTAATTTGTATTGTAAAGTTAGCGGTTTTAGAGATATTTTGGCATTACAAGTTTTTAATGGCCGTCAGTTTTGAAGTATACAAAATAGCGTACAAGGGTAAAAGGTTACTTGTCAAATATGTACACCATACTGAGCTTAAAATAATGGCGGCTAATCCCTAAACCAAGCTTTATTTTCACCCACATAACGGCCATGTGAAATTTGGGACAGTATGTTCAAGATATAAGGTCTGAAGCAACGGAAATGATGATTGAGTGGTGACCTATACTTAGCTAATGTAAGACAGTGATCGAAACAGACACGAACAACCATAATAATTCTAATTGCAGTGTGCGTTATAATTTAACCACTAAATAATCAACATTTCAAACAAATTTTGATATTACCAACTAAAGGAAACAATATAATATGTAAACCATATGTTCAACCTAGAATTTAGTAATCCTTGTTTGTGTTTGCTTTTACCTTATCTGAAAATACTGTTAGTTCTGTTGTAACAAATAATTACCTGATTCTACATTTTCCAAATTGGTTGCAGAAACGCGTAGTAAGCCAAACCCAAAATTATAAGTTTCTGATATAATTTATGCTGATTATTGATACCAACAGGGGTTTGAACTAAAGTATAATACAATAATCAAATGTCTTCAATTTTTGTTTTGTGTTTGCATTCACTTTGATAATCTAACCTAAACGAGCTTTTGGTTAAAACAAAATAAATAAACTGATTCTAATTATTCTAAGTTGGTTGCTGTGGTAATTAATGTTAACAAACATGTTTTGCTAAATTTTGATCCGAAATGCTGTTTTTATCTGTTATATGCCTGGGAGTGAACTTCAAATGTTCAATATTTTTACAATTTTAAATTCAATTTCATCAAAATCCTTTCCAAGTGTCGGTCTATGGTCTAGTAAAAATATACCTTTAAATGTTCTTATTTGTATCTTAAGTATTCTTTGTTCCATTATGATTCTATGTCAGTCAAACAGTCATTCTGTCATGACTGAGCCTCTTGCTGTACAGATTTAATAACAAATTTTATTTTAATAAAAAACTAAACAAAGAAATGTTTAAGAATTGCAATCTTTTGCAGTCTTTATTTTTATGGAATAATATTGGAAATTTAAAATGGTACTTAAAAATTAAAACCTTTATTTTTATTTCTATTATAAATTTATGGTCATTATGTTTTACATTACTATACCAACCTACTTGGTAAATTTAGTATCAGTAAATTTTGTTTACAACTAACATCGTTTTTCGTTGACAGGGTATGCAAATGTCATTCACTAAAACAACTGTTCCTACTGCGCATGTGTCGGGATCTAAGACAAGTACCTCTGTCCTAATAAATCGTAATTTCAGGAGAGGATCCCATAGTGTAATATAAAATACAAATTATAACTCTTTATCTAAGTCTACAGAAAATTAAAGTCTATTTGTTTTGGATTGCCACTCCAAATAAATTTAGTATTTATGTCAGTGAAGACAGCGTTTACCCTAGTTATTTTTATTTCCTATACATCTGATAAGTTATCCTTTAACTTCATTTAATATATGTACATCTAACTTACTGGAGGATATTTTACTGCGGTACTTACATTAAACAGCTTTTAAAATTGACGACGACTGATATGATTTCTATCTGCAAAGTGTTTTTCATAGCAGTCATTACTGCTGCAATAATAACTTGGCTCATGTTCTAGCTATAAAAAAAGGAAATTAAAACAAGATATAATAATAATAAATGTTTATTGCGAGTAAAAGGTAATAATATTAAAAACTGCACTGTTGGGAAGTAGCCTATATTGTTTAGTTGAACAAAACAACTTCATACAACTGTATTTGTATTCAATTTCATATAGACTTATGTAAAAATAATAATTTTCTTTAACTGATACACCGCCAATAGTTTTTAAGGGGATAGTATCCTAATGTTTCTCCCATAAGCAGCCATGTTAACATAAGGAACATTTACTCAACAACTATGAATCCTATCTACCTGAAGTTTTTACCATTGTTTTATCATGTATTAATACACACCTTAACGAGGGGGATTTTAAAGATACTATTTGGAAGTTGAATTATAATTATTAAAAAAACACTCTTCAAAATTTGGTGGTTTTTTGGGGCATACAAAGTTTTTTTTTAGATCAATCAGATAATCCCCGTGTTAAAATGTGTATTTTAGTAATATAAATTACTCCTGAAAATTTCATAGCAATATGTTCATTACTTTTGGAGAAAATGTTCCTAACGTACCAAAAAAGTCAACTTTCGGTAAACGCAAAAAGAAAGAAATAATTACATAAACTTCTATCATATAAACAGAAATTTATTTTTTTTTTAATAATCTTTTATCTAATAATTTTTATTATATGCCTATAAATATGTGTACAAAATTTCAGATCATTATCTCAATACTTCATGAGAAAAATGTACCTAAGTATTCAAAAAATGCAACTTTGTTAAAAAAACAAGCTATCCAAATTGAAATGTGTGTGAAATTCAGCCGTATTTCTTTACTTTTAAATAATCATAAAAAATATAAATAAACAAATAATTTGTATGTGTTATATATTTTCTTATTCCATCATTTCATTAACACGTTTACTTCTAAGTAAATTTCGTATTTCCTATGCTAGGAGCGGACCTTTTATATTTTATATTTATAGCCTAAATGAGTAGAAATTACTTTATTTTTAACCTTTATACGAAATAATCAGTAATGTTTTAAAGCGGACCCACATGTGCGTCCACAGCACATGGGCTTAAAATTGGCGTGTCAAGAACGCAATGCACTGTGCATTGAAAATACTCCCAGTACAGGATTTGGCGTGCAATGCACCGTGCGTCGGCCGCTTCTCTTAGTGTTCAGCGTCAAGCTCACATGTGTGCGTCCTTAGCAGTGAACGTGTTAACGTATTTATCTTCTTTTTCATAAGTTTGAGGTCTAATCGTTATGCATATCTGCCACATAAAGGATGCTGATCCCCTAGTTACAAGGTCAGTGAACCTAAGGATCCTTCTCATTTACCGAGGTATGTTCTGTACTTTGTTTAGTTTTCCAAAGGATTCATAACTTCCCCGTTCAAACCTCGCACTCTAAGATGAGCTGTTCTGCGGTTATCTCCTGCAGGTGACGTTTCCTGAATTTGTTGTCACCTATGAAAATGGTGACGTGTCGGTGTCGCGTTGGTAAGTGTCACATCCGCCATTAAGTTTGAACCTTTGAATGTACCACTGCCTATTTTATTTTTTATATTTCTTCTTCTTTAACGATGAGCTGATACAATACACTTCTGGTTTATATCAGCACGTGTGTAAACCAACGAAGAAGAATAAATCATCGACGAAACAAGCAAAGCGTCTCACTTTACCTGTCTCGAGTAGCCTACGTATAGTTTACCTTATCCAAAAAGTACTGTCTTAATTGTTGTTTCACTGACAAATGTCCTCTGAGGACTTGTGCCAGGTAAACGTAGGCACACTTGCATTTATTTATCCTCCATCCATTAGCAAATAAATAACTCCTCTCAAGAATTAACAACAAGCGCCATAAGAAATAACTTCAAATGCCCTTCAAAACTAATAATATTAGCCTATCTTATCGCCCAAATTTGTTGGTTATTAAATCCAAATGATTTACAAAACTATACAAGAACAAATCATATGTTGCAATATTTCGGTGATGGGGTCCGTTCAATAAAAACAAGTTTCGTATAGTAAATAATATGTATTTTGTTTTTTTAAACGATGGTAGTTTAAGACAGACGTATTAAGCCTAAATATTGAACTACCAATATTTTCTTTGTAGGCCTACCATTGTGTCAGAAAAGTTTATATTTTTTGTTTTCTTAATTTAGTCGTATAAGTTTATAATAGTGTTTAAGTTCTATTTTGAATAATTTTTGGAATTTTGTATGTCGTATTTATTATTATTGAATGTTATTATAATTATGTTACTTATTAACAATTATGATATTTTCATAATTCTGATAGTGTAAAATTGAAATAATAAAACAGTAATAGTAATAAACATATGTAACAGCTTAATATGTCTAAAAATACTCAATAATAAACCATGAATAAATATTATAATTGTATGTTGTGTCAACTCATTTCATTAAAACTTATTCGTAGACCGTTTAGTGAGTTCGTCTATAAAGTGAATAACAGATATTTGGTATTTATTATACAATGTTTTAAAATACGTTATATTTTGTATTTATGTAAACGTTAAAACATTTTTGAAATTCATATAAAACAGTTTACAGGATCAAATGTTGGGTAAGGAAGAAAATTGACATTCGAGAGGGGAGTTTGAATTACTTCCAAGCAGAAGTGGGTCATTAATCCAATGTTGTAGAAGAAAAACTAAATGTAATAAACTGTATAACTATGATGGTTTAAATTAACACTATTGGTTAACGTAGTACGTTTAAGCCAACTAAAATGAGCATCTCATTTTTTAATGATTATGGTGGATCGTTAATTTATTTTCTAAAACTATAAAATCAAATCGAGTGTATTATAATATGCAGTTATTAACAACTATGAATGCCTGGAGCATAAAAAGGCCCACTTGGGCTTGAACTCGACCATTTAAATTAATGTCTTTATCTATATAAATACATATTTAGTTTTAATATAATTTTAGTAGTTGATATAATGATATAATTGTATTTTAGCATTAAACTGAGCTAATGGCGTGAACGTAACTAATACTTAGCAGATTCTCCTTACATTTAAAAAATATTTTTTAGTTTTAATTTCTTTAAATTATTAGGTAGGAATACATATTAATTTAATTGGGGTTCCATGATATGTTTATCATGTGTACCTCATTTTAACTGTTCCATCAGTGACTAAACCATGTCCACGATGTCGTTAGTTATCTCTGCATACATGTCTGACGACACATGGCTGATATTCTTTTTCCAGGCTTTTAAAAATATGTATTTGAGTAAAATTTTAAAAAAAATTTATGCTGTAATTAAATTTAATTATAACTGTCAAAATATTTTTTACGGTAACTCAAAACATATAAAACGTTATCCCATACGGTATTTTCAATATGGTCACCCCAAAATCGTGAGCCCTTGGCGGTGCAACTCTTAATTAAAATTGTTAACATCGGTTTTCCCGTACCCAAAAAAGATAAAAAACGATACGCCATACGGTATTTTCAAATTTTTTTACTCAAAAATCGTCACCCCGTAAAGATACGAACGTTTCTCAATTATATTTTTTTTTTATTTCAAAAACATATAACCCACAAGGTATTTTCAATAATCGTTAGAAAGCTATATCAAAATCGGGTTTCCCGTTCAGTAGTATCAAAACTTAATTATTGTACATTTTCTCATTTCGGTATACTATTAAACTCAGACAGATACACACCAATGTGTGTCATGTATTGGTGTGTATGTGTAAGTATGTGTGAGTAAAGTATCTGTCTGACTTAAATAGTTTATTAAATGTAAGGCTGGTTGTTTCAGACCAGTGTCAGTTTTTCGTTAAGGTTCGTTGTCTCATATCTAAAGTGAAACTTCTGCAGGTAACCACCTTAGGTATAACGAAATTAGTCTCTACCCTGCCTTAAGAAGTTACACTTTAAATATGAAACAGTTGTTGATTGCAAGATTTTTACTAGAAACACAACGAACCTTAACGGTTATCTGACACTGGTCGGTAATTAACTTAGTTGAGTTCGATTGGTAAAATGGTTTACCAAATTTGATATAGCAAGAGGGCTGGATCTCATACATCGATAGCACATTCAAACGATTTTGTAAAACTTGAATAACTATAAAAAGAGATTTCAACTTAAAGTAGAAGTGGTGCACAATTCAAACTACGGAGATTATGCTTGCAAATTTTATCAAAATCAGTCTATTAGTTTCGAAGGGAGGAATTTACAAACTTTGCAGGAGAGCCGGGGAAGAGGGCTTCACACAATTGAATATTAATGTGTTACATTTTCAATGATTTATTTTCTGTTAAATACAGTTCTTTTCTAATTTAAGTTTCTGATTAAACCAGCTTAAACTGAATTTGAAATGATAAATTTTGTTTTATTATTAAATCTTTAACTATTATTTTAAATTACACCTAGCACAGAAGTGCACAAAATGTCTAAATCGGGTTACTAAAAATTCAGCAAATATACTCTGTCAAAAGTGGAAATTAGTAAACGTTATTTTGCTTTTATAATCTTTTAGATATTTTCTTATTTTTTGTAAGATATATTTGAAGTAATTAAAAGAATAATACATTTTAAATTTGTTTAAATAAAAACATGATTTTTTAAATCCCTTCAGCCACAATAATATTATAAATCCTTTACTTATGCATGCACAAGCTATGATTAATTATACATATTTATGGTATATTGACATAAGCTACAAATTATAATTTAATATATGTTGTATAATTTTCTTTGCCTAAAAAAAATTACTTTTATTGGTGACTAACTCTAAATAAATATAAAATCAAATGAAATAAAATAATATACAGTCTTCATAATTACTGCTGATCAAAAACATGACTACATTACATGCAATCAGTTTTAAGAAATCGTTAAATTAAAAAATTAAAATAACTTAGAATGAAACCTGTTGTTTTATAAGGTCATAATACAAATTTTAATATAAAACTAGGTTAGCACAATATGGGGCAATCATAGGAAGTACAAGGAAGTAAAATCCAATCTAAAGTGTTGTCAGAGGTTTGATGAGTGTACTGTTTAGGCCTACGATACACATTTTGTTTTAACAACAGGATAACATTTCACAGTTTGATGTTAATTTACAGTTTCAATAGAATAGGGAATTATTTCCTTGATTCCTTAGAGTCGTTGTAATTACTTCTCCCTACAATATAATAATGGAAACAGATTAATTACTTTTTATAATCAAGAAACAATGTACAGGGTGTAACAAAACACATTAGCGGGCTGTACAGGATCACATACGTGTAAACAGATACAATATTATAAGTGGTTTCCAGTATTTTGATTCTTTTCAAAAACTCAACATATTTCCAGCAATAGAAAAGAATTTTGGTATAGAGTATTGGATGTTACGATTGAAAAGTGTACCAACCATAAAGAATTTGTTTTTATAATTTTCAAAATGGCGGCCGTTTCAAATATTTTACGTGGAATTTATTCAAAACCGATACCTTTATAAAAAGTGTAAAAGAGACAACATTTTTGTTTGTTTTAACGACGACAGAAAAAATTATTGTTCCGTCGTTTCTCTAGGCCAAAGGATAACCGAGTTGTAGACAAAAACTGGAAACTTAATTTCTTGTTAATAACTTGGTAAAAGTAGCTTTAAACCAAATTGTTTTGGAATTATAATAGTTTTAATAAATAAAATAAAACTCATTGCTATGTAATGAATTACAATTTCAAATGTTGCTCTTTATTTAAATAAAGTCAGTTGTTTGCTAAATATTAATGAAAGCTGGCGTTAGTCACTGTTAGTATAAACTGAAATGGTATTAATTAGCATTATTATCAGTCGCCATTTTATAATGGATAAAATCCAGATTTAAATTTGTAACGCATTCTAATTTATTTATACTATTATACTACTAACCTAACCTAACTCTACAACGGAATTCCGTACAACCGGCTGGCCAGAATCCGGTGTGTTGTCGTGTGTTGTTTGTTTATTAATGTTACACATGTATTGTTTTATTTAATTTTAGGTGTGCTTTTTGTTATTTGTGTTTCGTGTTTATTGTGACTTGACAATGGAAGTATAGTGAAGTCTTCAATACTGTTGACGGCACCTAAACTATGTAACTTTGTTTAATACTATTACAGTTCGGTAGACTAACAATCATGACTGTGTAAACATAATTTATAATCAAGAAAGTTTTATCTTTATTACAACATGTTGTTTATAGTGTACAAAAAAAAAACTTGTCTACATTTTCTTCTGCATGTCAATGGACATCTGAGGTGCAGAAACATTTTGATAGTTTTAGTATTTGTTTAAATGACCACATCTAACATTTCCGACGACAAAATTTTCAATTAGATTGCAACAAATATTAATTTTTGTAGTACGGCCTTGATGAGATAAAACTTGATACACGATAAATACCAGATGTATAAAGAAATATTTAAAATCCCTCAAAACTTAACTTCATTTCCATTGGCTTTCTACCATGGGCGTATTTCTTACTTTTTCATGAAAGGAGCAAAAGGATGACATCATTGGGATTTTTATTTTGTACACTATTATTCGTATTCAAAAAGCCACTAAACCAAGTAAGTACAAATATTTGATTATTGTAGAAATTTTTCAGTAAGTTAATTATTTAGATGTTTTAAAAAGAATCAAATAAACAAATAAATAAGTATAATAAAATAAACACGGTAGACAAATAAAACAACGTATTTTTTCAATAGTTATGATTTGATCAGAAATTGCAGAGTACAACAGTTTAAAGTTTAATAACTAAACAAATTTGTTTTTAATATTATTGTACTACGGGAAAGTTTTTTCTAAGAGAGAAGTTTTTTGTTGTGTCTAATGAATACGTGAGATATATATAAACACTAGAACAGAACCGTGCCCACAGGTTTATTATAATTGATACGCGTATAGGCCTATTATTTAAATTTTAATTCCACAAACTTCAAACAATGGTGGAATAGAACCTCCTTGCCCCATACTGTCTACTCTGAAACGATTGAAATTGTTTTTCACAAATTAGCTGTAACCCATTGTATCAAAGCAACAAGAGTGTCCATATATAAATGTAGATAACCTTATTTTTTGTAAAGTAATAATTTACCTAGTCAATTGTAAAACTCTACAATTGATATCATAAATAATATACTAAAACAACAAGCATCGTGTTTTAACATGTATTATAGCTATAAAAATCTGAGCAGTGTTTACATTATTTTACTTCAAAACCCTTCACTTCTCTCGCCACATTACGGTTATAGCGTTGTGCTGTGATTTCAACAAACTGACAGGCAGCGGTCTCTAGTGACTGCACGGTGTAATTACAAAGTTTCACCACTTAGTGAGGTAGGTTTATGTGTTAAGGTTGTAATTTCCCTTGTGTGCTTGTCCAACGATAACTCTACGTAATGCTGATGTCAAACAAACAAATTACTGGAAGAGGTTTTCAAAAATATTCAAAAGTAACATAACAAATGTTACTAACTAAATATTTAGCTACAATTATAATAAATGTGTTTAACTGTTTGACAGTAAGAATAAAACAGTTATTCAAGGGTGAAGCTGTTTTACAAATATTTGATAAAAATGCGTGTGTAGTGTTTAATAGTAAATTACAAGTAGGCATATATTATAATTTTGTTCACAAATAAATTTAATGATTGTTATAATTTCAACAGACCGTAAAAGTTGCGGCTTATATACTTTAGAACTCTGGTGAAAGTGTATCTTTGTCTAGCCACAACTTGTATATTTCCTGGCATTAATCCAGTAATGGTTTAAGCACACGTATCTGTCTTAAAAATCATCAATTATTTATATTGTTGAAATCACACACATATAATATCTCCATGTATCTAAATAATTCTCATCCATTTTGGTGTTTTGTGTTTCAACTTTCCTTAGATCAAAAACCTTAATATTTTCATTCAATGTATATACAAGTTGGATTTTAACTAACGTGGTAGGAGAATGTCTTTAATTATTTGCTAAGAGAAATTTAAACTATTTTGACCTCAGTTTGATCGACGTGTAATGATGTGGCTGAGGAAACGTTGCCTGTATTTAGAATATTTATTGGGAAATACATCAAAATCTTGACAAAGTAAGCAAAAAAATCACACGTTTTATATAAGTATACATATAAAGTAATATATGTGTACGTTTATTTAATTTTAAATTTTGTAAGTTGTTTTGAAAATTAAGCCTCCACCATGTAATTGTGTTGCGACAACGAGTGAGTTTAGATAGACTCACCTAAGTCAATGTTGCAAGTTTATGTAAGTAAATTTATTTGATTGTATGCAATTATTTCTAAGTTGCGGGGGCTTACAAAAGATTCGACTTACGAATCAAAATTTATCTTGGCAAATTTTAAATTATTAAAAAATATGTGAATGTTCACAGAAAAATTTTAAAATTATAGAATTCGTTCAATTAGTTTACTCCCAATACGTTATATGAGATTACCTAGAATTTACGATGTTTTAAGATTTATAGGAAAGTAACTAAAATGTATTTTGATTACTTCATTAATTTGCCACTAAAACAGTGTATTTAATTTTAAGTGTTACCTAAAACCGCACTAGTTCGAATTACAAAAGGAAACATAAAATGAACACAGCTGGTTTAGAAACTGCGGCTTCGGTAGGCTCTACAATTAGTTCCCCCTGTATTGTGTGGTTCAATCGATTGAATAGCTGCAGTTGTTTTAGTATTATTTTCAATTTAAGAGCTTGTCACTAATGCATGGCAAAGGAAATGTTTGATTACAAGTCTCGCTAACCACAATAATAGATCAGTAGAAATTTATTTTAAATTTATGTATTAAAGTCATTGTGATTAATAACTTTTAATTAAAATAAAGTCTAGTTTTTTTATATTATAAATAGGAACATAATCTCTCTCAAAATTCATTCAACACAGACATTTTAAGAGTAAATATTTATGAATTTGTTTATCAACTCCTATAAAAGAGAGTGTATATAAATCTGTACCTGAGTAACAAAATAGTATATCACATGTGCATGTTTATATTGTTTGATTTATTCGTTGCTATATTTTAACTTATTTCCTCCGTCAGCTGATAAAAGGCTACAGCTAACTTTGTGAACCATTTAGGTTATGTTCACACCTTTTAGGTTAAGTTTAGTGTTGTTATTATAGAAATAAGAATTCTAAGTTTGTGTAGCATGTAGTTGTTGCGACATATTGTGAGTTTATGTTCACTCACTTTATAAGTTAATTTATCTGATTCTGAATAAGTTCTCAATCTTCCACCAGATCCGATCTTGAATCAAATTTTAGTCACCGCTGCTTGTGAGCTATATTCAAATACGTACAGAGGCTATTTTGAGTTCAATTAAAATAGGTATATATTGTAAAGTACTATTACCTGTTTCAAAAGTTATGCATAGCAACTTCAATTGTTAACTGGAAAAAATACATGTAATTAAAACTCATAAATAGGATGAAATAACCAACTATTAATTAATTATTAACATTTAATTTACGGAACTAATTTGTAATGCAAATTTCTAAATCGTTTCACTTCTCAACTACAGCCGTATAAACTCTAAGATCTTATCCTAAGATTTAACTCTGAAGGTGCGTATACACTCTCGCGCCGTGCAACCTGCAACCTGCGTTCGCGGCTCGTTG
>JAGFPH010005131.1:0-12985 GCA_018207615.1 Philaenus spumarius
TCGAACCGGGGTATAAAATAGTTGAGAAGCCTGCATACGTAATATATTTACCAATAGTCTCGCAAGGATTGCTTTACAAAATAAATATTAAATTGGAAGATCAATATAACCGGTTGGTTAACTTTAGACAGGAAAACGTAATCATTCGCCTTCATTTGAGAGGGGTTAAATAATGGTGTTTATTTTTACGAATAATTTATTACCACCAGCACCGATACCACGCATTCATCATTCAAAGCTCAAAGAGGTAACACGGGATAATCTGTTGTTTTTAAAATCGATTCCCGGGTACAGATTAAATCATGCTAAACGTTAATGCGGCTGTACACAGCAGCGAAATTGTTACAGACTATGAATGGCATTCACATTCGCCCTACTCATCAAATTCGTATGGAAATAGCGATGAAATAAGGATTCCTGTACATCAACAGGATGTGTATACGTTGCCGAGTAAAAGTTACTTGCAAATTGAGGGAATGGTTGTAAAAGAGGACGATACATCGGCGGCAACGACAACAAAATTTGTTAATAACGCGCCAGCATTTCTGTTTGAAGAAATACGATACGAACTGTGCGGAACGGAAATAGATAGAGTTAAAACCGTTGGACATACAACGTTGATGAAAAATCTTCTAACCCTACGCCCAGAAGAAAAAATTTTTTTAGGAAATTGGGGTTGGTCAACAGACGCTCAACCTTTTGCTCTGGAAACCGATGGAAAATTTTCATTCTGCATACCGCTCCGACTCCTACTCGGTTTTGCCGAGGATTACAAACGTATAATTTTAAACGTTAAACAGGAGTTGATTTTATTGAGAGCCGCAAGCGATAAAAACGCTATTCTTCAATCAACGGCTGATAATGTAAAAGTAAAAATTAATAAAATCGTATGGCGGATGCCGTACATAAGAGTTGTGGACGAGGAGAAACTATCTCTGCTGCGGATGACCGAAAGAGATGAAACAATCTCGATTCCTTTCAGACGTTGGCAAATGCACGAATATCCAATTCTTCCAAAAACTAAATTTTAAACTTGGACGGTGAAAACATCATCTATGGTGGAAAAACCTCGCTACGTAATAATTGGTTTTCAAACCGACAGGAAGGATTCTCAGACCAAGAACGCAGCCCATTTTGATTTCTGCTCTATTGAAAATGTAAAACTCTACTTGAATTCCAAATATTATCCATACGATAATATGAATGGAAACAAAGCTGTAATGTACGATTACTTTTCAAGATTTCAATCGTCCTACTACCAAGGAAGCAGCGATCAACCTTTCATCGATCGACAAACGTTTCTCAATAAAACACCTCTATTCGTCATTGACTGTTCAAGACAATCGGAAACTTTGAAAACAGGATCCCTCGACGTGAGAGTCGAGATGCAAAGCAGCGCAGACTTCCCGGATTCTACCGCATGCTACTGTTTAATTATTCATGATGCACTTATGCAATACTCACCTTTGTCAGGAATTGTAAGAAAAATTATGTAAATAAAGATTTCTTTTTACCAAAACTTGTGTGTATTTATTGGATAGTAGATAAGAACACCAAATATTAATATAAGTAATTTATTAGTTTTTAAAAAATACAAAATATTATAAAGAAGGCGTGACGTTAAAAAAAATAGTGGCCAATACTTATGGTACCCGTGACTCTAAACGTTTCGCGGAGTCTGTCGATGTGAGCATCGGCATACTCCACAAAAGGTAAAGTTTTCGGAATACCATAGTATGAGTACGTACGTACCCTATTTGGAATATTAAAAATATGAAAAAAGTCTAAAAATATTTTCAACTTTGTGTCTGGAACAATCAGTTCCAAACCCACAGCCGATTTCTTTATAAATTCGATTAAATTTTTAAGTTGTGAAATTGATAAAAATGGGCGGCCAAAACCCCCAATCTTAAAAGTTGTCACGCCCTCTCTTACACATAACACATCCAACAAAACAAAATGGCTAGCGGTTAAAAAACTAAACATATTCCGCCTCCACCGGTAACTGCTCACAGGCAAAATTTCTGAAACACAAAGTCAATCAATTAAATAATGACCATATGCCAGTGTTGTAATCCCATCTTCACATATATATCTTTTATCATCCTCCGAGCTTAATGCTAATTTATCAACAGTAATTGATTGAATATTATGTTTTCTCGATCTAAACAGTTTCATTTCCTTTCTAAGTTTAACACCTTCAAATAAACATTTCTTGTAATCTTCAAAACAAATTTGTTTCTTAACCACAGGTTTCGTTACACCTTTTGCTTTTTTTGTCACCTCATCGTTTACAGTTTTAAATGTGTACAATTTCGGGCGTAAACCCACAAATTCTGAGATTACAACACCCATACATTCATCTTTGAAACAGCCCAGTTTCTTTTTATTCTCTGTTGAATAATTCTTATGTTCGGGAGGATAATCAGACATATCGAAATATTTTTTCATTTGTAAAAGATCTTCGTATACGTTTTCTGTAAAGATTTCGTAGAAAAAGGAGTCTGTGTCTAGATACATCAGGTTTACAGTTTTATTTTTGTAAAATTTTTTTATAATTTCATAATGAAATTCGTACATATGATATTTACTTAGTTCTAAAACAGAGAAACCGATGTATATAGGTTTATTGAATAAAATCTTCTCTTTACCACATTCGATAGCGCAAAGATTTTCATTATAAATTATTCTATTCAAAAAATTTGGTTTTGAAATCAATCGTTTCAATCGTTTTTCGTTGTTAACAAGTTCGAGATTCATCCTTTTTCTAATATTTTCAATGCTCTTTCCAAACATTGCATTATTTAACAACTTGTAAAAATCCTTTTCAAAATTATTTTTCGCCTCTTTCCTTTTCTCTGTGTCAAACGAAATATAAGGCGCCAACCATTTACTTTGATTGAATTTCAATATCCTATGTATTTTTTCAACAACAAGCCCATTCCTAATAGCTTGTTTAAGGTTCATATAGTGGCATATGTAACGCTCTTTTATCTCTAGTGTTGTCAAAAGTTTTTCCTGTTTTGATCCGGACGGAATTGTGCGATCCGGAAAAAATGGTAGATCATTATGAGAATTGTGTAAATAACTCGGATAGTCTACATCGCATTCAATTATATAACCTTCATTTCCCTCATCCTCGATTTTGTTTACATCAAAGTTTTTTATTTCTTTGCGGCTCAACCATTCAAAAGAGTTTTGCGGCATAGGTTTCGACATTGCGTAACCATACAAGTTGTTTGCATCTATGTAGATTAAGTAGGAATTTGGTTTTTCCGGATCATACGAGGCGATGTACGGATTATTTGCTTTTGACCATCTTTTTGGACAGGTTGTTATACCGCCTCTAATTCCTCTCTCTATAAACATATACATATCGTAATCCGTGATCAGATCCAATTCTATTTTTGTATATTTTAACATCGCATCAAATGTCAAACTGGGTACCGACAGGTAATACGCAGGATCAACACCATAATTATCTAAACAAATGTTGCGAAAATTTTCAAATATATCTGCGAGCAAAAGCACATCCGTGCGCAAATACAAATCGCTGTATTCGCCCAAAGTCTTGCATTCGAAACGTTCCCAAACTTTTCTTGCATGATTGTAATCGTCCTCGCTTACGTTCTCATCGGCGATGCTGTTATAAAAAAACTCCTTTTTTGGTAACTCTGTTTCATCCAACCTCTCCCAGGAATCTGTATATTCATAGGGATAGACACCCTTTCTCGTTACAAGATCTAGATCGTCCGTAAAAAATTGAGATGTATGAAAAAATCTATCTTTTGGAAGATTATTCGCAAGACGGGCTAAACTATCACTTAGAAATCTGAAACTGTCTAGAAACCTTAATTTTATTCCGCTCGCAGTCTGTTTGGAAAAAGATATATATTTTTCAGAAGTATTTGGGATTACACCAATTTTTTCACTATCACAACCCAATTGACGAACAATAAAATGTGAATCATAATTAGAACTGCCGTGAATAAATACGGGAAGATAGCGTTGATTTTGTCTTTTCAAATTACAATCATTACATAATACATTTCTAAATTTACCAGTGAAATGACAATGATCTCTTACACGTGGATGTAATGCAGTAAAGTCTCTATTACAAGATTCGCATTGCGTAGCCAGTTTTACTCTACGCTTTTCATCACGGCTAAGAGGGAGAAGAGGTATATTAGTTTCCGAAAATAAATCACCAATTAGATTTGCTATAGAAATTAAATAGTCCATAAATTTTGCAGCAGCATCCTTACCCCGATACAAATATGGGTCGGAAGGTAAATTAGACGAAATATATTCGGGGAGGTTCTGGTGAACCAAATAAACACAAAAACTCATTGGTTCGTGGTCACTATTTACTTTTGTAAATTGAGAATCAATTTTATCTACTTTTTTCAGTATACTTTCAAAATCACAATATGCCACAATATGAATTCTAAAACTGTGGTGAAAATTTGAAAACTTTAAAACCGAATATTCTTTTGGCATAACACTTGTTACAGGTTTATTAATACAACAATCTTTTTTATGTATTTTTAATTTTTTACGCGAATCTCCTCCCTGAAAACGTGTAAAACAGCGTTTACAAAATAACATAATTTCTTCATGCTTGGTAATCTGGCTACGCACTAATCGCGAAAAATTCTTAACATAACAATAGTGATTTACATTATTACAAGAAATTAATAACAAGTCAAAATGATTTCTTCTCTGTTTTAAAGATATTCTTAAAGGATAAATTGTATTTTTTCCATTTACTCCATATACGTTTACACTAACACCTATATTTTGTTTTTCAAACACTTCTATTTGTTTTAAAGATACAGGAAAAGTAATGCCACTAAAGTTAAATTTACCAGTTAATTGTTTATATCTTTTATCCACTCTTTCTAAATGTTCTCCTACAACATAGCGCGAAAGAATAGCCCATTGAAAACATTTTTCATCCCGCAAATTCTTAGGATTAATAACAGCTTTTTTATTTTCAATAAATTTTGGAAGGAGAATATATGAACTTCCTCCAAGCGGATTGTATTTGCTGAATCTCAAAAGAAGTCCGTCTACAGAGAGCAGACTCTAGCCACTTCCCTTTCCCTGATATTCATTTTCTTCCAAACAAATTTTTAAAAACTTTTCCGATAAAAGTTCATCGATTAATGAGTCTTGAAAAACCGGAACATTGATAGTTTTAAAAGCTCTATTCTCTACACTTGTATCGGGCAACATTGGTTTAGTATAAGTACATTCTACAATAATATTAAATTTTAAAGGTGTTTCATATTTTAATAATATATTTTCAATTAACAGTTTCATTGTTTCACCATTTCCAATTAAAAATGAACAAACATCCTTAAATCTTGCATTATTGTTTTTTAGATAATATGTTTTCAAAACACCTCTAAAAGCGTTTTCAATTTCCATAAACTCGCCGTTTTCATACCGTAGTCCCAATCTATATTCCTTTTTTCTTAAATCCATATTATTTATTTAAGTTCTGAAGATTCAATTTTAACGTTTTTAATTTTTAAGACTTTCTCACAGGCATTTGCTAAAATGTTATTAATAGAGTTATAAATTGCGATATCATTTAATAAAAAATAACCTTTTTTGTTAATCTTTTGCCAATAATTTTTTTCAGTTGTGCATTCTTTTAAATCTTTTACATCGGTTATTTCAATTTTAATTAAATACGTTCCAGTCTCACCGGGAGTAGTAATTTTTTTCCTATCATTCCCCATTTTTAACTGAAACTGTTGACTTATAAGAACGGAATCGGAATTTTTAGCCAATTTTTTTGAAAATATTTTTATAAAACTATCCTCATCCTCGTCCTCGCTCTCGCTAGATTCTTCAATTTTCCTTTTTTTACCTTTACACTGTATTGCAATATTACTTAATTTCTCTACAGCTTCGAGTGAAAATTTTTGATTAGTTTCTAAAATATGTTTTATTATAGTATTAATTTTAGTTAGTGATAATTCTTTGTCTTTTGATTGAACTTTAGCATATAAATAATCCAAAATATTTTGAACTACAATGAGCGGCTGATATAGCAAAGAATCATTCGAATTTCTAAATTCCTGTTTTACTATTCGATAAAATCTCTCCCACTTATTAACAGAAACTAATCCCAGCTTAAAAAGAATTGATACAATTTCACCAATACTAAACATACCAGTCAAAACAGTGCTGCTCTCTCGATTGAACGACACATTCGTTTGCTGTTGAGGTGCCGGTGGTGGTGGTTGGCCCGAAGGTCCAGCCTGTGGTGGTGTTGGTGGTGGTGGAGGAGGAGTCAAAGTTGGAGGTGATGATGGAAGAATGTATTCCTCGTCAAACTCTCGAACGAAAATGCCAGCCATTTCTATAATAAATAGAATATATGACTATCAGTTTAAACAACTCTTGATGTTGAAATACAAAACAGACGCAAGTATACTCTTAGCGTTGTAATACAAACACACACAAGTGTTAATAGTTTATAAAATAACAACAAATACTTACTTAGTATGTTGAAGCAGATTTGAAACTATTGATGTCTGACTCTTGTAAGTCTCTCTTTATATACTGTATCTTGGAAGTATTTCCCCTCCACAATTATACACGCGCGTTTCACAATGCTGGAAAGTCCGGTTTGCGTAATATCCTTGTTATGTCCTTACTGAGCCACTTAAAGTTGTTTACAAAATCATATTTATTACTTGCTTCAATCAATTAGTGGTTTTTCCCGTCAAGGCTAACATGTCCGCAAGGCTTCCCGGTGTTGACGCAAGTTGTTTCTCCCGTCAAGGCTAACACGTCCGAGCAAGGCTACCCGGTGATCAAGGTTAACACGTCCGAGCAAGGCTTTATTTTAATAACATCCGCAATTAGTCGAGTGACACGCCTGTATTTCCCAGTATCATTATTTTACAGCCAATTAAAATTGTTTACAAGATTTATCATTGTATTTCCCCGTAGCAATTATTTATGTTTCACAACCTTCAATTACGTTTATTATAAAAGCTAGAATCGACTTGGAATGTTACCAGTTAAAAGATGTTGTGTGTTAAAAGGCGTCAGAGTTTTTCAGCGTCCGATTTTATTTTTATAACTAGTGTTATATCGTGCAACAGAAAGTGTAGCAGTTTTATTGTTAAGAAGAGACTCGTTGATTGTGAAATAACTACACAAACTATAATTAAATGTGAATTAAACAAATATAAAGGTTGTCGTGAAACTTTGTGTGTTGAACATAAATTAAATACAAAAACTCATTAGACAAATAATAACAATTCGCATATATTAAAAATTGAATTAATATTTGATCATATTTTTAATAAATTGTTGCAATGTTGTACAGAAAGTGCAGTGAATTTTGCTGTGACATTGGACATGGGTGATTATGTGTTGGACAATTCTATAAAAAATTTGAAAACGGACACGGAAAGTGTAGATAAATTTAGAGGACTATTTTTATGTTTGTATAAATATATTACAGATGAAACCATAATTGAACAAATTCCAGACAACTTAAATGTTTTAAATATTGTATTTATGGATAACGATGTTCCATTATGGTTTCTCGATAGATTTGCTCATAAATTAGATTTAAAAAAATATTGTTCATCTTATAATTTTATTAGTGGTAATAAATTACGTCCAGGAGTATTAAAATTTAAAAAAAAGTATGAACAACAATTAAATTGGAATAATCTTCAGGAAATGTTGTCATACTGTAAATTAAAATATGTGAAAGAGTTAAATAATTACCAACATTACTTTGATTTTTATTTTATTTTAGATATTTGGCAAAAACGTATAGAAGATTATAAAAAGATGTATGAACAGTTCTGAATGTATCTTGTATGTTATTAATTGTTGGTTGTAATGAATAAAAACACACAGTATATATTAAACATATTTTATTAATTCAGATAAAACAGTGTCTACATTATTATCATTGTTTACAATCTTTTTTACATTAGTTATTTTTTCTTCGTGCATGTGGTGCAACTCCATAATATAATTTAAATTAATGCGTTCTATTTCTTCAGGACGATTCCTCGCAATAGTTCTCAAGTAACAAGTGACTGGCTCCGTGTTTACGTATAGTTGTACGATTTTCTCATCCTCCAAATGTTTTGGTAAAAGGTTTCCCAACAAAAGAAGCACATTATTCTCTATGCAATTAATCTTGCCCATTTTATACAATAGCGGGGAAAATATTTCTCTAACGCTGAACGTAGATCTCTCCATAACAACAATGTATCCATCCTTTCAGTATTTTTCAGCTTCCATCTCGTTTTCCAACATGTGCAACAACACCATCACTTGGAAAGTGAATGCATAACGCTCCTGGTCTTCATAAAATGTTTTCAAAACATTTTCACCGTAAAAATTTGTCCATTTTTTACAGGTTCTTCTATGTGCTTTACCTTAGGATTGCAGGATCGTAGTTTCTCATAAAGTTGAAATGCGATCGTGCTTTTGCCCGAACCTATATTTCCTTCCAATACAATTATCATGATGTTGGTAATTTAAAGAATCGGTCAAATCCTGCTCGATAACGTCCTTTGTCTCGCTCACTCTCCTTATTAATAACGACGATAGAGTAACCATCGTTACTATTCCAAACATTGGCACACAATTCTTTGAATAATTCGAAGGTCATATCAGTATTTACATGATCATTATAAACATGACGTAAATTGCGTTCATCCTGTTTGAATAGCACAATGAGATTTGCATTATCACGAATCAGCTGTTTTGGAATGTGGCTGTACGTCTGACTCAGATAAAACACATCAAGCTTATAATGTCTTCCTGTTGTGAAATAGTTGCGAATATTATCTTGTTTCTCGCATGATACATCGTCAAAAATAGCAATAGAATCGGTTTTTATTTCTGTTAAATCGGGAACTTCTTCATTTTCCGAAAACATATAGTAACCAATTTCTGGGAGACCATCCAAAACACATTTTAAAAACTTATATTTCGTTTGACATAATGACTTTGAAAATACATATACATTTTTAAAATGTAAACCATTGGGGGAAAATATCAAATTCATTATTAAGTTTGTTTTTCCCGAATTACTGGGTCCTGCTATAATACACCTAATATTATTTGGAAGAAGGGTATTATGTTTTTTTTTTTTTTTTTTTAACTGTGGGGGAGATGATATCATCAAAGTTAATAATTGGAAGTTTAACACTTTGTTTCACCAACTTCATAATAAATCTTTTTTGTCTATCCAAGTATCTCAAGCACTGTCAAATCCTAACCAGCGTACAAGTAATTTATCCCCTTTTTTCCAATCACTTTCTCTATTAAATATATATCTCCGAATTTTGTTTTACTTAATTCTTCCGTATAAAACCCTCCTTTTATCACATCGCCCGATTCGTCTTTTAAAATGTATGTGACCGGATCTGTTGATTTTATCTCATAGACTGTATAAATTTCGTTTGACCAGCCCGGGTAGTAGCCCTTATCAAATAATTTCTTAATCCTACTGATTCTAACCTTTTCCCCCACTTTAAATCTGATTTTAACATTTTTCTTTTTTTGATTCTTAATTATTCTCTGCAAAACTAAATGCTCGTTAGTCTTGTTTACGTCTACCGGTTTCATTCCAATTGTTCTGTGCACAGTATTATTATATTTTGAAATAATTTTCGGTAACAAATTTAACCATTTATAATTACCTTGTTCGCTAAATGCAACCCACATTTTATTCTTTATTGTTCTATTTAACCGTTCTACAATAGATGCTTTTTTATCAGAAAAAGTAGAATAATGATTAACACCATACTTATCTAACAACCTTTTAATTTGAACATTATAAAATTCTTTTCCTTTATCTGTTTGCAAATGTTTCATAGGATGATTATGTAAAATTGGTTGCAAAACTCTTGCCAACTCATCAGCATTTTTTGCTTTTATCGGTTTAGCTATTGCAATTTTACTAAAACAATTAATTACAACTAATATATATTTATATCCTTTATTGACTTTAGAAAATGGAATCATTTCAACAAGATCTGCTTGAAAAAGATCATCTATACCTTTAAGTTCATCATAACGGGTAGAAAAATTTCTACGAACTTGTTTGTGTAATTCTTTTGCAATTTTATTTTTTACATTCATTTTTACATTAATAATTTTCAACTAATTTACAATGATGCGCAAATCTTCTATGCTCCCATTTTGGGTTGTCTGCTTCCTCCCAATGATTGATGGTGACTCCGCAATCAATACAGCAGGCCGAATCCCCTTCTCCTGTATAATAAAATCCTGCGTTAACCATATCATCAATTTTTGGATAGGGTTTAGGCCAAAAGAGAAAGGTCTCTTTCATCAATTCTTCAATTTCATTGACGATTTTTTTACACTCGGTATATTCCACCAAATTTCCGGGAATATTTCTTTTACTTTGTTCACAACTGGGGTTTGCTATCTTGTGAAGAAAATTAACATGATTGATTGTTAATTTTGCCAAACCAGACTCCCATCCACAACCACAGCACACAATATTTTGAAACTTCTTTGTGCGGTAAAATCCAGATTTGACCAATTGCTTAGATGTACAACTGTATAATGCATCACCCCAACGACCTGTATCATCTCTGCCGTAGTCGACCTTGTTGTTGTCGGTTTGGGTAGAGGCGTCAACCATCCTAGTTGGTAAACCCTTGGCGACAATAGAACCAGAATCGGTCATGATTCACTTTTCGGTTTCTTTGGTGGTGGTTTTAACGTAAAACCTTCTAATTGATTGGATACTGCTCTGCTAGACTCACCAGTTAGACGTTCTTCTCTTGCACGATCCGCTGCTAATCTGATCCAACAGATACCGTTTCTAGCCTCCTTATGTTCAGAATCGTTGCCCACGTAATGAATGGAAGTCAAATCGTCTCGAAAATGAACTCTACGGCTGCTGCTGCTGCTGCTGGACATAACCTTTACACTAACTCTCGAAACACTGAGCGCAAGGCTTTAAATACAGAAACATTAGCCTTGAGAAACCTTTACGTAACTGTGGGAATTTACATTGCGAAACATGTTTGTCGCTAATAGCCTTGAAAAATAATTGCGGATGTTATTGAATGTTTATCGCTGGTAGCCTTGACGGGAATTTACGTCTTGCGACATTGTGTTGCAAACAAAACCACTTATCGGGTAGCCTTGCTCGGACGTGTTAGCCTTGACGAGAAAAACAACTTGCGCCATCACCGGGTAGCCTTGCTAAATAATTGCGGATGTTATTAAAATAATTATCGCTCGGGAAAAACAACTTATTTACATATAAGAACCTAATTGCGGGCATCATTAAAATAATTACACCGGGCTTGGCCTTGCTAAATAATTACACCGGGCTTAGCCTTGCGGACGTGTTAGCCTTGACGCCCGTGCGTGCGTCATCACTGGGTGGCCTTGATGCTCGCGCGTGTGCCTTGTGACGTCATCGACTGTCAAGGTCAATGACCGGTTAATTAGAGAAAGTGACTTGTGACGTCATCGACTGTCAAGGTCAATGACCGTAATTATGCAGGAATGCGTGTCAATTACCAAAATTATGCAAATTAGGGGGGCCAATTATGCAAATTAGGGGTCAATGACCGAAATTATGCAAATTAGGGGTCGGCATTGGATGACCTTCAAATGACCTTGTCCCAGAACCTACATTTACCTTCTACTTGGGACGAATTCACAGTGTCTTACTAGGGAAGTGATGAGTCACTGGACAAGACACTCTATGACCTGAACTGTATGCATAGGCGTGTCCAGCGGAGGTGCCACCGGTGCTGTGGCACCACCACTAGATTGAGAGTAGGTCCGTGAAGAATGTGCTTTTGTGCTTTTTACGTAGAACATAGAAGCACTATTTAAAAGCCACTTCATATATTGTTCTAATTAACTTTAATTTCGTAAAGCATTTTCCGCAATAAAAAATGTGCCATCGGTGGCCATTACGTTTACGTTGTGATTTGTGAAGTAGCTACACCCGTAGTGTAGAATTTAATGTCAATTCTGCAGAATTTAAGCTGTTGAAATCAAAGAAGCATGAGAAAACTGATAAAAATTTTCCGCCTAAAAGTGTTCCGGAATGGATAGAATGGTTATCGAAGTTCCAAAAAGGCTCAACCTATGAAAACTTTAGTGCTGTTGTTAATAGATTTTGTACAATGCCTGTAACCAGCTGCACAAATGAAAGAGTCTTCTCTAAACTGAGCGTCATGCAATCCAAACTCAGATCTACAATGCGTCAAGACCGTTTAGAAAACTTGATTATTCCGTTTGTGGAACAAGAACTGGCTACTAACGCAAGAACATGTGATATAATTGACAACTTCAAGAACAGTGTTGCATTCGATCGTCGGATGACTCTATAAAGTGACGTGAATCATCATCTTGCAATACTTCATGTTCAAGTGACGTGCATCACTTTGGTCTTGACTTTGACTTTATCAAGTACAAAATATTAAACTTTAACCTTGTTTATATTGATTTTTTACAATACACGTTGATAAAAGTCACACGTCTGTGTTCCTACCAATATTGTAGGCCTTCTTTGTGTTTACATGTAAATAAAAATTCTAAAAAACATAGTTCTTTACATTCGTTATCCAAACTAAATAAATAATAAAGAAAAATAATGTATATAGCTGCCAGATAGTATAAAAAAATGTTTAGGGAATAATTTTCAAATATTTCCCGGATCCTCGTATTTTTGCGCATGGTACTTCAAACCCTATGCCCACAGAAAGCTATTTTTAGCACCATCCCTACTGAAGTCCTGGACACGCCTATGACTGTATGGCGGGTGGAGTGAAGGTCTGCTGGTCACTTCAGACAGACCTTACCTACGACCCTAAGATTAACACATCGAATAAGGTGAAGACCTGCCTCAAGTCATCGTCCTTATGGCTTAAAGTCAAAGACTTGTCCTAAAAATCAATATGCGTGTTCACCTCCAGGACGACTGCAC
>JAGFPH010005131.1:13085-24967 GCA_018207615.1 Philaenus spumarius
CTTGTCCTAAAAATCAATATGCGTGTTCACCTCCAGGACGACTGCACAGCAGAGTAGTTTTGAAGTCACGTCTTTATATTCTCAATAGCAAGTTTCGGATGAGAACGGAAAGAATATACATGCCAGACAAACTTTGTGAATGGAGGAAAAAAGCTGTGTGATGGAGGATCTGATAAACTTCATTGATCAAGTATGCCCAGGTATTGTGTTTATTATTTTTGGCTGACAGAGAGGGTTACTCTCTCTGGAACCAATGACTGGATGAATTGTATTAATATTAACCTATTGGAGAAGCTGCCAACTAAGGACATGAATTATGAATCTGTCGGCTCAGTGATATACATTGGTGATGCTGTTCTCTACCTCAAGACCGGCGCTCGAATAACGCTTTTTCGTAACTTAGCCATCTAAAGCTGTGAAATGGGACGAGGCTGCAGGTGAAAGATTTTTTCATTGAATCATTTACAAACACAGCCATTGGCCAGGAATAACTTTTCACTAACAGCATTTCTCTCGTCCCTACAGGCTACCAATTTCGATTCAAACAACTGAAATTTTCAACTATAAATTGACCACCCTTAATAAAAAGTCACAGTGACAGAGTTTGAAAGTAGCTGGCATATATATCTGAGGAGTGATTGTTTCTCCCATCACCTTTTACTCGTTGCATGCTCCAGGGTCAGTTTACCTGACAGGTTGGTAACCATTCATCCTTTGGAGGATAACCAAGAATTTGGTTTACTGGGAGCACCTTAGTAGAGGGGATAAACCGAGACTCAACACAAAGTTAATAGCCTTAATATGTACATCAAAACTTATGAAGGGTTTCGACAAAACTAACTGACTATTGATAAACCTACAGTTGAAACCTATAATTTATTATAAATCTTTATGGTAATTATATACTAATTATGATGATAATAAGAACCAGTACTATGATTTTCATGCAGATTTTCTCACAAGTATTTATAGACTTTTGGGTTTTATGCTAATTAGGTTCAAAGTTCGTTATTTTGGTGATTATTATTTACAATATTGTTTTGAAGAAGTTGGTGATAGGTAGTTTTTATTCGGTTGTAAATAGTATTTAAAAATTAACTAGTGCAATTTTTGTTGAATAGTATAATATAAGCATTTAAGAACATAACACAACCTGGTCTCCAAGAGTATAAACGAAACTGTAAGACAAAATACAAAGTTTTCCAAACGTATTTGTATTGCTTAAAACAAACCACAATATTGAAAACCCATGGATAAGGCTCGTGATTTGAACAAAGATGTTTGAACTTTCCTTACAATACTCTGACTACTAAGCTATCCTTATCACTCCAGATATTGGTGATGTTATCTATATTCCGTGGTTTTGTGCATTTTCGTTAACTAACAGACTTAAATGATTATTATGATGGTATTAATTGTTTAGTTTATATAAACAATAATTTGTAAATTAATACTAATATTGTAACCAGTAAATGTAATTTATACAAATGTTTTATGTTTATACTACATCATAATAATAGTTTTGCAGTAAAATTTTACCGTGTTTTTTAAAATAATTATGAAAATTTATTAAAAGAAAAATTAACTCTTTTTTTTTTTTAAATAATAACTATAAGAAAATGTATGACATGGTTATGAATGTATGAATAATCTCCCAACTATGCTTTAATTCATACGTTTTTAAAGCTATTAATTCCACCCAGTGCATGCACAAAGCAAATAAAAATCACTTATTCTCTATGCAAACGTAAATCCATTACTAAGAGGAATAATCTATATCACGTAATGCATTCCTCAGGAGGGTTTTAGTTTACATTGCAGACTGTATATTGAACATTATTGTTTTAATTAACAAGTTGGTCTGATTTGGTCACGATACCTTTTAGTTATAAAGAAATTATTGCGGGCAAATACAAAAGTATGGATGTTTTTAAAAAAATTTATTGTGTACAGTTATTACTAATTACATTGCATATCAAAGTTACTAAACAACTTATAGATTTAATAAATGTAGTAAATTTAATGAATAATTATTAAATCAGATAAATTATACGAAAATCTGTTTTTTAAGACTAAACACAAAAATTTTAAGACTAAAACACTATTAATTAGTAGTAGTAATTAAATAGCCTACTTGAGTTAGTAAAAATATGTGAAAATGTAAATTTGATTAATTATACGTTAAAATGTCATTATTATACAATAAATAGTAATTAAAGGGATGTTACGTCGAAAACTAATAACTAAATACCTTAAAAATAATATTTTTTTCTAAGCCTTTACTGGATTACTTTGTTTTCTTACTTCTCTTTTCGCGTTAACAATAATATGTTTTGTCAGAAAACGATTTCCTTGACCTCCTTAATCTGGTATAAAGATTTAATTTTACGATTATTGTAAACGTTTAGAGAATAATAGCTTTATCACAGCAAAATACAACGAATAAGACATCTGATTTTTTTGTAAATTTGTGCATACCCAATTTAGCGGGAAATTAAAATTATAAATGATAATAATAAATCTACATAATATGAAACATTTTACATTCTTGGTAGGCTTTTAATAAACAAATAATTCGTAGAATAGTTAATGGTTACCGTTGAACCTTGTAATTAATTAATTGCATTCATAATTCAATAGTTTGTATACCTATTTCATTTTATGTCTTTGTGTCTCTTTTTAAAATTCTCCATTCTAGGAATTATTTAGTACATTAGTTTGGCATTTACGTTTGAATCTATCTGCCATAAGGTAACAACATTAATTGTTAAATTGAACACATACTTAATTTTTGAGTGAAGGAAAAGTGATGGCATTGACAATATTCCGTAAATGTCAGAACCTGTTGTGATAATACTCAGCTATAAGAGTTTTGATTTATTTATTTTAAACAAACATATTAAAGCTTTCCATATTATATGTTACTATACATGTTTAGGGGTCTATCTTGTAGTAATGTAGTAGTTAGTCAGAACAAACATAGTAAGTTGAGAATGTCGTAGGATCCCTTTTAGCCATATATGGTTTATTGCTAAACTGTATCAGTAATACTACAATTGTGTATGATTTGGACTGATATCTTTAAAATGGCGCTAAGAAAATCATGCTTGTAATTTTAAATGTATGTAATTGTTTCCTTGTATACGTACCGCTAAAGTGTTTTGTTATACCATTTGCATTATAATTTACTGATGGTGACATCACAATGCTGTACCATATCATCACTACTAAAAACGATTTTAGTCCATAAATGGAAGAATTCTGCAATGGTTTTATTTTAAAACAATTCTTAATAATAATTTATTTAAATTATTCTTTTTTATTGTTCGTGTATATTTATTAACCAGTTACATTTTTGGATGAAATAAAATAAAATAAATGTGATATAAGAGGATTCACCTTCCATTTTCAATATATGTTCAATCTGTCGGGTTTATTGAACAAGTTCTACTTTATTTGTCATTAATTTGTAAACGTTATTAACTTATAATTGTATTTTCAGGATATTTATAACTAGGTTGAGACTGAGATATATTAGTATCTTTCAAAATCGTATACAAGTATAAATTAGATCTCTTGTCTGGCGCAGAGAAATTACGTGGATACTTTCCCTAGAGAATAAATAATCGTCTATCTACATTGTGCTACCTACTCCACACCTTGTGAGATAAAAAATAATACTGTAATATAATATGTAAACGTAAGTAATAGTACTAGTGACTAAAAAAAAAAACAAGGTAAATAAATATGTTTTGTTTATATCATTAGTTCGATGAATACGTAGCCTATAATAAGTGCAAACTTATTGCTCTTTCTGTATAAACCTATAAAGAGAAATAAATAGAGTAATAACAAAGAACATATAAACTATTTTAAAAAAGGAACTTTTGAAAACTTTTGACAACTGTGTCAGTTATTTGTTAAATTTATTAGCCTACATGATTAAGAAGGCATTTAAATGTAGGTATACTATAACGAATTTTGTTTTCGTTCCAAACGTTTTACTAACAACGGAAATATTTATGAAATACATATTAATTATAAAATACATATTTAATAGGAGTGATAACACAAGTCATCAAACTTTCATTTGCATAAATTAATTAGAGTAAATTAATACAATAAAGTTTCCAATTCTTGCTTTATAGTAAGCGACCCTGACTAAGGGTTAGATTTTGTTAAAATAAGTTAACAAAACTTTGTATATATCTTGTGTTGCATAACAGGACAACGTTTTTGACATATCTGACACACTATGATTTTTGGGGGCTTAGGGGGGGGGGGGGTAAAAATTTCAAATATAAAAGTAGGTTATGTAATACACTATTGAAAAGTTTAAAATAGAAACACAATGGCGCAAACTATAGTTTAATATCTTACTTAGTTTCAAATTAATTGACAATCAAAGTTCTGGAAAATTGCATACAACCTACTTATTCCTAATATTAACAAATTAATAAACTGCTTTGATGTTATGATTACAATATCATTTTCCAGAACTTTGATTATCCATTACTTTGAAACGAAGCAATATACTAAGCTTTAGTTTGGGCCATTCTGTTTCCATTTTAATAAGTTTTTCAAAGGTGTATTATATGACCTAACTTTATATTTCAAATTTGTTACCTCCCTACCCCTTCAAGCCATCCAAATTCAGAAAGGTTCAGACATGTCAAAAAATGTGTCCTGTTATGCAAAACAAGATATATACAAACTTTTGTAAACTTATTTTCAATAACAAAAATAATAAAGGAGTTTAAAGGGGACTTTATGAACGAACTCTCTGTATATACTTATGTTTGTACCCTTACTGGTAAAAACACTATTGCTAATATAAATCTGTAAGATAAATGAAGATTGACATTTCATGTAAGATCTGTTTAAAATAGTTTGAAATGAGAGTGCACTTCTTCCCATAAATATCAATTATACGTCCCTGCACTATTCATCTAAAACTCTTCTCGGACCCATAAACGTCACTTTTCTTCTCCCAGACACATTTAAGCCATTTCTGAGATCCTTGACTGAAATAATAAATCTTTACTGTTTTTAAGGTAGTGGAGACAATCAGTAAGTCCCCATTCTATATCAGAGATAATCAATTAATTTTTTTAAATTTTAGATGTCAAAATTATTAATTTGCTTCAAGTTCTAGTTTAGAGAAACGCAAAAAATTCAAACATTTAATATTGTAAAATTTTCACAAAATATTTAACAATGAACAAATGATTATACAGTATTAAATATGTAGGCCTATTATTTTAACGATGATACGTGAGTAGCGTAATTATCAGAACTGCTAAACACACTGTATATTTTCTAATAATATTGCATATCTTAACGTTCTATTGTCAAATCTAGTGTTAAAAATTCCGTTAATATGCAATCATCAACCGAATTAGAAAATGTTGAAGTATCAGTTCCATTTATGTATATGTTGTTTCTTTACATGCTCTTGCATATATTTTAACGTCATAATCACTTAGACGATTATTTATGTTTTAACAATCCATGTTCGTGGTTGATTTCATAATTTACTTTATAATAAATAGGTTTAAACAGTTGTTTATGATATTATTGTTTTCATTTCATTAGCATTCTAAATCTTACACAATGCTTATCTCTTTTACTTACATTGATTTTCTTTACCTTAAAATCACGTTTATTTTAGTTCAGTTAAAAACACCTTTTTCAATATTATTACCTAAGTATTACTTAGATATCGACTCATGGACTTTACACAAAATAAAAGACGACTTTCATGCTAAAGCTTAACAAGAAGTCATTGTTTCATTCAATCAAACCTTTCCAGGTAAGTCTTAAATCAACAAATTTGCAATTAAAACTATTTGTATTATCTTACTTATCTCAGTTCTCAAGAGAACTTTTAAAAGCCAAAAATTACCTCTGTATGTTCCTTTATTGTCCAAAATTAAGAGTTATACCACAGTTATTTTCCATTCTGTTAAAATTTGACAAGTTTACTTTATATTTTAACAATTTTTAATATTGATTTCGTATCTGTATTTATAGCAATGATTATTTTAACGTAGTGTTTTCACTCGAAGTTATACTTAAAATACTTGTAATTCATAGGTGTAATTATCTGAAGTTTCTTATCTATACTGTTAAAGAAAGATACTGGAAGATGTTTAACTTTGTTTACACTAATGATCATGTTACAGTTTTTATTTAAAGGACTAATGAAATTTTAAGTATAATTTGTATTTGTATATACAACATATTTGGGAATGGTTTTAATGTTTTAATATTTTTACAATAACTCGTCAGTACTCCTGTATAAACATTATACAATATACCACAAGGTATATATAAACTTATCAATATTCCTATTTATTTTTCCTATTGTAGAGTTATAGGTAAGAATTTAAAAACATAGTGAGTTAAAATATCTGTAATATTTTTTTTAAACTTAAATGTATAGTTTTCTTCATAGCAAATGACATACTAATTTGTAGGGCTCTTTCAAATTTTAGAACTACTACTGCTGGAGTTTGTCATTGTTATTCCAGTGTTATTGTCTTCTAAGTTTATTTCCAAATTAATCATAAATGATTGGTGATGCAAAATGTTCATAACTTCGCTAAAAAAATGAAAACTTATCCAGTTATATTTTTTGGTGTAATAGGAAGGTTTATAGATAATAGGATTATAGGTAATAGGTAATAAATAATGTAGGATAATAGGTAGATTTATAGGTAATATTTTAATAAATAGGTTATAGGTTAAAAGTTAGGTTTATTAAAGTACTAGTATGAGTACAGTATGAGTTACTCTAACTCTTAAAGCGTACATTAAAATACATTACTTATCTATATCTATTTATGTATTGACTTTTTTGTAGATAACAGTGGGAATGCCTATTCGATTTAAATGAGTAAGTTTAAATAAGGTTTCACTAGATTAAGATCAATGAAAAAAATTATTATTTTCAGGAAATAAATATCTTAAATTCTAAGGAATTGTAATGGCGTGAATGAACATGGCACAACTCTATATATCCCAGACAAGCAGGGTGGCTTTTATAGATCACGTAGATACTAAAGGGTAGCTCAGGAGTGGTAATTAAATGTTGTTTATGAGAAGGTATATAACCGTTAATATCTTTCATCTAGTCTACATTCAAAGATGTTGAGAGTTGTTAGAGTCGCCAGTAAAAATCGCAAATTTCTAGATAAAAATCTAAATAAACAAAATACCGCCTTACAAAAATACTACTTAACAATCGCACTTAAACACACGCACTCTATAAACAATGGTGAAATTAAAGTTCGTTTAGTGATGAATTCAGGAGGAAAATATATTAGTCTGATAGCTTTCTCAATTGCGTAACTGAATTCCGATTGAAAGTTCAAACTCAAATTAAAACTAGTGCTCGATAGGTAAACACATTTTTTATAAAACTTAATATTTACCAATATTGAAGATTGTTAAGTATAGATAAATTATGTTTTCTTCTAGTTATTCTTGAACGTGTGTAAATGAATATTAAGTAAATTTTTAATTGTTATTTACATTTTGGAAAGGTATCCTTAATAGGCTAGGCATATTAGAATTTTCAGAAAAAAGTTTTGCTATAGTTTAGATTTTTTTACCCTTTATGTTTTTTGGGTCGCTGAACAAGAATTTGAAGTTTTCTGGCAAACCTTTTGCCGGAACTTTGTTTATTGGGCACTTTTTTACCACATTTTTGCACCTTTTTCAGTTTTCGGCCTATATCCTAAAAAAGAAGCGTTTTTCGACAAACCTATACTTCACAAAATTAAAGAAGACTAAATTGCCTACATTTCTTATACACAACGGTTTTTTTGTAAGACTAACCGTTTCGCTGTTAGAGCGCGCCCGAAAGGGGTCATATTTTCATATCCGGTGTCATTTATCGATTACGCGGAAATCGCCCTTGCTGTGATACTTAACTGTTTAACAATTTATTACATTATACAATTTATATGATATAAAAGTACATTTTTCATAAATAATGTTTTTTTCAAGACTAATTGTTTCGCAGTTAGAGCTCGCCCAAAATGGGAAATATTTCCATATCTGTGAAATTTCCAATATAGAAAAAACATTTTAGATTGCTCTACTAGTTTACTGTGGAAATTTTCTCTATATAAGCGCTTTCAATCCTTTAATTAATTTCAATCCTGTAATTTATTACATTGTACAATTTATATGATATAAAAGCTTGTCCCGAGATTTAACAGTGTAAATAATTAATAATACAATTAATACCTAACTTGAACTTGACACAGCAAATTATAAGAAAAGATGTTTTATGTATGTCATGTATTTGCGGTGGAACAAAAGGTGCTTAACGGATGAACAGGTCGATGAAAACGATTTCCGCTGATATCCTCTTCGATGAGAACATGACACAAATCATAAAGCAACAAAAATTTCTGGCCAATATGAACAACATAAGATGGTTGATTTCCATGATCATTGCCAAGCTACGCTCTCAGGGAATGCCATGGAGACAGGCCGCAGAAGATGCCGACGGTGTCGTTGTGACTGAAGCCTTGTCTTTAGCTGAACGTTCTGAGACTGTGGTGGTAGTTGGAGAGGTCATCGACCTGTTACTCATCCACACGGGTCTTTGCCAACAAGAAAATGTATTCTTCCTGAAATCAGGACGGGGAAACGTTCCTCCTGAGAAACCTACTCTCCTGTCCACTCTCTGGAGAACGAAACCGTTAAAGAACGCATCATGTTTCTTCACGCGATGAGTGGATGTAACACGACTTCGGCACCATACAACCAAGGTAAGTTGAAGTTTGTGAAACCTGTCACCAAACCCTGAGGCAACTCCAGAAAGCATTGCAGCAGCAGGGGAGAGGTTCCTGGTCAATGTGTACGGGTACACAGGAAGGAGTGAACCATCGATAAACCGTCTGAGGTATGTGAATTATAAAAAGGCAGCTTTCAAGACCTCATCAAAAATAGCTGCACTACCACCATCAGCAGCTTCAGCTGCACAACACAGTTTCAAGGTGTATCACCAGATGCAGCACAGGCTAGGGGTTGATAAAAATGCCGAAAATTGGGGTTGGAAACGAACAACAAATGGCCTGGAACCGATCACCTCTCTACAAACCCCAGCTCCTCCCGAACTACTGCTTCTGGTATCATGCAGACCTGCGAAAAAGCATGCAGCTGCAAAAAAGTGGTCCTCGAATGCACCAATCTGTGCATCAACTGTGAGGGATGGTGCAATAATGTGACAATCGAGACATAAGTTATAAATATTGAGGACGGATCATTCGACTTCGAAGTTCACGACGAACTGCGCTTCACATTCTCGCCAATTGTTGAGATCGTCGAAGAAAGTGGGGACAAAGATCGCGAAGGTATGTACCATTTATTTCAGAAAAAAATGACACTCACACACTTGAAGCATAACCGTACCTGACTGAAGTATTTAATATGAATGTACAAGCTAACCCATATCTTCTATACATTACAGAACCTCTACACCTAAAAAATAAGGATTTTGTATGAACAGACTGAAGAGGATGTGACAGTTCTTTGAAAAACAAAGGTACAGTATGTACAACAGTATGAGTAAACATGAGCATATTACTCACCTCGTCTATCAGTAAATCCATAAAATAGCCTCTCCTGTTTGTTTCAGATGATTAAGGCAGTCCACTTTATGACGGCAGCGATTCATCGTTCCCAACAATTATTATAATAATGAGGTTGATAAGAAAAACACACTTTGTTACAATCCACACAACTATTTTATTACTCACGACCGGTTTCGAACTTGACAGAACATTAACTAGTGAAATACTAACCTAATAATTCAAACAACGCTAGATCTAAAGATGTGAATGTGGGAGGGGAACAGGTAGAAAAAAGGTTAACTTCAGGGTAGGGCAAGAGAGGAGCAAACAAAGAAGGTGGTCAAGTGTAATAATTGATGTAAACAGAATGGGCAAAACTAAAGGATGGAAGCTATGACCAAACAGGATTGGACAAAATAAAAGTACAAATATCTAGATACATGTGCACACACTCTTAACCTACAGATTAAGTAGACAATAAATTGCTATAATAGGTATGCAAGGTAACAATATTATTAGGCATTAAAAACTGAAAAAAACATAGTAAATATACAAAAAATATTAGCTAGATAGTATACAATGTTAAAATGCATTAAAAAATAAATATAGTTAAATTAAACTAGGTCCTAATATGCAGGTATGAATTTAAATAAGACAATGAATAACAGGATAAAACACAAAGTTACAGTAAACATTCTATGATTGGCGAGGTTAATGGGAAAATCTGTTCATTTACAATATTATCACCCCGTTTGAAACACTTTAAAATTTCGTAACTTTCTAAGAAGTTAAGTCTAATACCTTTATTGAGTGTGTGGAGGATTTGATAGTTTTGGAGTTCAAAATTGTGGTTCGTTTCTAAAAGATGTTTGGCCATTAGGGATTGAAATTTACCGTCTTTCCAGCATTTTACATGTTCTTTAATTCGCGTCCTGAAACTTCTCCCGGTTTGGCCTATATCCACCGCATCACAATCTTCGCACTTCAACTTATACACACCCGATTGATCAACTGTGTTATATTTGTCTTTTATATTGCAAAGTCTTTTGCTGAGGTTGTAGGTGTAGAAAGCTGGTTTTATTTCAGGGGGTAAAAATTTGACAAGTTTTGTTGTGAGATGTCCTATGTAAATCACCTTTCTAAATTTATGGTCTTGTTTGACAGGAATACTACTTGAATAAGCTTTATGAAGGTTTTCCTTATATTCACATTTCTTGAGGAGTTTGTTAATCATTTGTGTGTTATATCCATTGCTGACTGCTATTTGTTTTATTATGTCAAGTTCTTTGTTGAAAGATTTAGGATTAAGAGATAGGCGGATTAATCTACAAATCATGGATCTAAATGCTGCTAGTTTGTGGGAAACTGGGTGACAAGAATCAGTAGGTATAACACTGTCTGTATAAGTAGGTTTCCGAAAAATTTCAAAATTGAAGTGTCCATCTGTAACAGTAATACTTAAATCTAGGAAGTTCAAAGAATTATTATCTGCTCCCCTCCCACATTCACATCTTTAGATCTAGTGTTGTTTGTATTATTAGGTTAGTATTTCACTAGTTAATGTTCTGTAAAGTTCGAAACCGGTCGTGAGTAATAAAATAGTTGTGTGGATTGTAACAGTGTGTGTTTTTCTTATCAACCTCATTATGATTAACTTCCACAAAGTTAAAGCCTCAAATTTCAAAATTATTGAATTATTATAATGTTTTGCGTAATTTTACTGATGGCTATGTATTATGAAACACTCACTAATTAAATGCATTTGGTCGTTTGTATCCATTTTTTAATTACTTTCCCTATATTCATTATTCATGTAAGGTATACTGGGTCCGTTAATGTTTTTTTGGAGCGCTCTAATGGCAAAAGAGCTGGTCCAGTGATTGTCAATCTTTTTTCGTCTCAGCACATTTTAACGATTTAAAAATTTGGCGGCACTCAAAGAAAAAGTTAATACGTAGCTATAATACACTGAGTAAAATAGTTTATGATAATAGTTTTGAATGTAAGGTAAAATATATGTATTAAAAAACAACAGTATGTTTATAAGGGAATAATTACAAGTAAATAATAAGAATATTTTTAAAAAGGAATTTGAGATTGAATTTTTTTCTTTAATATACATTTCCAAAATTTGGAAGCACACTTTAAGAATTTCGCGGCAAACAAAAATGTCGTGGCACACTTTAAGAATTTCGTGGCACACAAAAATGCCGTGGCAAACTTTAACAATTTCGTGGCACACAAAAATGCCGTGGCACACTTTAAGAATTTCGCGGCACACAAAAATGCCGC